>CABHPH010162208.1:0-24644 GCA_902168325.1 Peromyscus nudipes | reverse complement strand
ACCCAGGCTCAAAAAACCAAAAAAAAGCAAAGCATATAAGCAAACACACAGAACCCCTAACCCTCCCAAACCTGTCTAACAGTCACAGTCTGGTCCACTTACTGAGTTAAATTCTTGGAGTGGAGTGGAGCTCATGAATATCTCCTTATAAAAACTATCCCATGTAATTCGAGTGGGAACCATTTTTTAGGAAGATCTCTACATTTTATTTTATGTATATGAATGTTTTGTTTGTATGTATGGATGTGTACCCCATGTGAGCCTCGGGTCCTCAGAGGCCTGAAAAGGATGTCAAATCTCTTGGAACCTGCAGATGGCTGTGAGTCACCATGTGAGTGCTGGGAACTGATCAAAGGTCTTCTGAAAGAGCAGCCAGTTCTCTGGACCACCGAACCACCTCTTCAGCTCATAAAAAATAAAGCTACAATTTTCACACCAAGCTGAACATGGGAACTGTATTTTACATATCTCAGCAATCGCAATACCCAGCTCAATTTCCAGCACAGTTTGTACCCAATAAGCATTGCAGAACTATCCTGGAAGAGAATTCTCAAAGTTGGCCATTGATTGTGCAGAGTTAGAAGAAGACACTATTGGTGACATGGCAAAAATATCAAATAAAGCTTATTATTCAGCAGTGAGTAGTAAAAAAAAATGCTAAAAAAGTGTCTTTCTAAAGGAAAAGGACCAACGTAGTGGGCAGAATAGCCTGGGACATTTCTGCTTGGCAAAGCCCCTCCAGTAATAGACCATCAAAGAGAAGAGCTACCAGGCTGTCTTCACTGCGCCCAAGATCATTTATGGCATATCTGGGCCATAGATAACAACCAAAGCCACATGGTCCTTGATTTTCTCATCTGCAAATTGGGACACGGGCATTCACCAGATGTTTGTGTCAATGGAAAATTGTCAGTGTGGCTAGAGGCCATCTGTCTAGTGCCAGAAGCCATTCAAGAACAGCCATAAAGAGAGTTGGGCACTCTCCAGCTTGCCACAGAGGCCAGACTGTTGTACACAATAAAGCCCTTGCTTCTGAACACTGGCTCCAGTCCAGTCCACGTGGTCGATTCAATCACCATTTGGTTAGGGGTATGGTGATTTCCCTTCCATAGTGCCTGGTTGTAAGGTCCAATTATTTGAGGTGTGACTATACAGGAAATCTCAACCACTAAATCCACTTTTAGATAAGGACCCGCCATGCAGCTGTCAGCCATATTTGCAGATGATGGCTGGGAACTTGAGGAGATGAGATGTGGTCTGAATCTAGATGCTGTTTTGATTAGGGCAGCGGGACCTGTTTTTTTTTTTCTTGGGAAAGTCAAAATTGGCAAAGCTTGAAGGGCTCCCTGATAGGCATACATTTGGGGAACAAAAATGTAAAAGGAAAATCAGTTGAAATAGTCTTTTGATTGGAATCTGATGATACAGTTAGTGTGGATGAAGATTCTATAGTAAGCTATTGCACGTATTGTTATGATGGTTACTTAGATTGTTTGCATTTGAAAGAAGAAACCCAAACTAAGAGAGCTTAAACAACTGGACAGCTCTCCAGTCCTTGCAGTGCAGCCAGATGGCAAACCAGGCTATCTAACTCTACAGAAGCATTTCACTATCCTCTGCAGTCTTCCCTATAGGACAATTATACAGAAGAACGAAGCCACATTCACTTGCTGGAGAAGTGGGCTTAGCCCTCTCAGTCTAGAAAGGAATATAGGAGATTTCTCATAGACAGCAATGGAGTTTAATACTTTATTTATTGTGTACAACAGTCTGGCCTCTGTGGCGAGCTGGAGAGTGTCCAACTCTCTTTATGGCTGTTCTTGAATGGCTTCTGGCACTAGACAGATGGCCTCTAGCCACACTGACAATTTTCCATTGACACAAACATCTGGTGAATGCCCGTGTCCCAATTTGCAGATGAGAAAATCAAGGACCATGTGGCTTTGGTCCAGCTAGGATAATGGACTCCATTTTGACTTGGAGTCCATTATCCTAGCTGGACTTAAGTAATTTCATGTATTTTAAAATGTGATATCATTGTACTTCTCTTAAATAAGCAGTGGTTCTTAACCGTAGAATCTCACAAACTCTATTGACTATCTCCCAAGAAACACACACACATAACATTTTAGATGAGAAATTGATGAGCATTCTTTAAAATTATCCTGGCCTACCTACCTCTGTACCCATCTCCAAAGTCAACAAATCTCTCTCTATAGATCTGATTTTGACAAATTTCTGGGCCACATACAATTTTCACAGTCTAGGGATTATTAAACCTGTAGGCTATCAGTTTTTGTAATCTCTAGTCTGCTCATATTTGCATTGGTGACAAATCTTATATCCAAAGGCCATTAGGATTTTCTGTCTATCCAGCATTAATTTCATAGTTATATGATATTGATGATTTCTGTTTTGTTTATTGATATATAACTAAAGTGTGACTATATGGTATAGTTTATATATTTCTTGTGTTCAATATTTGTTCCTGAAAATTATAGATGAAAGTGCTTGGAAATGAATCTCATACAATAGAACAAATTGTCACTGAAAAGACTTTTTATTTCTCTATTATGTATAACATTATTCTAGATTCTGTTATATCTTTTATTAAGCTAAAGAAGTTTCCCTCTAATCTTAATTTGCTAAGAATTATTTTTAAAATTATAAGATATTGCACTTTATAAAGTTTATTTTATACATTAAGATAATTTTATGATTTTTCTCTTATGTTTCATCAATGTGGTGAGTTACCTTGATAAACTTTCTAAGAGAAAACTGTCCTTACATTCCTGAGGTAAAGCCTACATATTGTTGTACATAACCCTCATCCTATTATGATTTATAATTATTTCTTAATATACTATAGGATCATGCAAAATAATATTTAAGATTTTTAAATGTATGTTTATGAGTTAAATGTCCTGTAGTTTTCTTAAGTTAACATCATATAGCTTCAGAATCTAGTTTATATTATTTTTTTATTTGAAAACTTTGTCAGTCTTTTTTTTGGTCATAAATATGACATTATATTGTTAGATCTTCTAAAATATTCAAATTAATTTAGAAATTTCTTTTAATTAGTGAAGATAATTTTTTATTCATTATAATTACTGTACTATTAGCACTTATCTTCTGTTTTCTGTTTCCTGTATTTTAAAAATATCCTTTTCTTATTTTCTGTAGAGATGTCCAATTTTATCTGGCTTAAAGATAAACTATTCTATTTCTGTTTTTATATTAAGAATGAAGGTGGTAGCTCCCCTTACTTAACGTTGCACCAAGGCTTGTTTTCTGCTATTGAGCTCTTAAATTTATCTATCATTCTTCAGGTTGATCATTCCTGATATGAAAATCCCCAATCCAAAATGTCCACAAATCACAAACTTTTCAAATGCTGATAGGACACCACAGGTGGAAAATTTCATCCCTGAACTCAGGTGACACACTGTAGTATAAATACAGGTACACTAAAAATATTGCCTAAAATTACCTTCAGGGTATGTGTATGATGTATATGTGCACAAATGAACTTGGATATCAAGATAGTTCATTATATTCCGGTGTTCCAAACTCTGAAAAGAATCTGAAATTTGAAGTGCTTCTGGCCCCACACACCTCAGATAAGGCTTGCTCGGCCTCTCTGTTCCTCTTTGCACAGTAGAAGCACCAGTGCAATGAAACCCTCTTGGGTTCCTCTAGGCCATCCCTCACAGCGTTAAATATAAACTATAATGGAGACAAATGATGTTCTCTGGACTTGTGCAGGTGTGATGATACTCTGTTCTGGAGGAATTTTCTTCCCCCAGGTTTAAGAGAACTCCTGTAATGAACTTGACCCAGGTATTTGGTCTTCTGTTCTCGAATTTCTCGCAATATCCTCCCAAGTAGCACTTTTCATTTGAATACTTCCTCCACGAGCAATTTTAATGTGAGGCTTTGTGGGCCCTAAGATATTTTTGTTATGCTACAGTATTTGAATGGCAGTTTGGCTTGCTTTAAAGAGACAGGTTCAGTGTTCACCTTACTATTTTACAAATATTTCCTCATTGTCTGAATCTATAATTTTGCTGTGAGGAAGTATACTGCCATAGCAAGTAGTTATTTATATTGCTCCCTGGAGTTCATTATGCTGGGCCTGTAGGGAGACAAATTAGAAAAAAAAAAAAAGAACAAAAACCAAAAACAAAACCCTAATTTCATGGCCTTGGAATAAGACAGATCACCAAAATGTGAGCAGCAACATAGGAGATACCTAGCCAGGGTCTGTATCCCCTTTAAGAGTTCCAGCTGTCTGGAGAACCACTCACTTTATAGACACAGAAACCGAGATGAGCACCGTTATGTGGCATATTTAAGGGGACACGGTCAGTGAGTGGCAGCGTATTGATGGGAACTCACATGTCCTGGAGCTAAGCCAGGCCTGATGGGTGGAAACTTCTCAGTAAGGCCCAAGGCTCTATGACACTGCCACCTGTTAGACTAGGCTAGGTTGTGGTATGCAGTCCCGACAGCTAGGTGCCTTCACCATACTGAGCTCAGAGGTTTTTCTGAGTGAGGGCTATTAATTCATCCAGGAGGGAGTCTTCTCTGTTTCTCCTCAAGACCTGCCCTCAAGCCAACAACCTATTAGAGGCTGTAATTTATAACTTCATTAGGTGACATTTTATTGGGGGTGAGCATGCTCTCGGTCATATATAAAGCTCAAAGATAAAGCCTCCCTGAGGTGCTTACAGAGTCATACAACAGTTTACTCTCTTGTAAACAGCAGGCATCGTGCTCTGAGAACAGAGAAAGGGAGACTGATCATTTCTAGGCCAGGAGTTTCGGGGAGTCACACAATTCTTTCACCTGCCAAGGTGCTGTTTGAGTGGGGTCTTGATGAAGGGGTTCTCTTCAGATGGGGAAGATAGGGAGATAGACGCAGGAGGTGAGACTGGTAGTTTAAAATGAGCATGCATCTGGGGGAGAAAATGGCTCAAATGTGAGAGGCTTTATGCATCTCGGTTCTGTTTCTAAAGGGAGAAGGTATTTTCTGGTGGTACTGGGGGTTGAACCCCAGGCCTTACACATGCCAAACAGATGCTATATCACTGAGGTATAGTCCTTTAGGTGAAGGCTTTTTAAGCTGGAGAATGGCAGGATCAGACCCAGAATATACTAGATCATTCTGAGACACCACGGAAGACAAAGCCCCAAGTTCTCTGGAATACCCCAGGGGTCATAACCATATGATCTTGACCCCAGAGTAACTGGGTCACTGGAATGGAGTCTATGAGCATGTGGGTTTCAGATACACAGTGGCAGAATGTAGTCTTCGTACTGTATGCACCGCAGATGACGAATCCAGTATTCTTCCTTTGAGAAGCCTTCTATTAGTCATGCTGGGGTCCTAGGAGAGAAGCCCCGGTCCTCCTAAACCTACAAGTCATCTTGGGAAATCACCTCCAGCTTCATTTAAGAAGCCTGAGTATCATCTCCTTTCCTTGTTTGAGTGAATTGGTCCCCTTCTCTGTGGACCTGTCAACCGTCTGAACCAGTGACCCCTATATCTAAATAATAATATTCTATCTTGCCATTTTGCTCTGGACTGGGCCAAGGGGAGGAGCCGTTAAATTTCAAAGTGGAATAAACAGCAAAGCAACACTGAAAGAACGAGGAGGTTGTTTAGTGAGGCTTGAAGGGAGGACAGGTGTTTCCTCCCATGTTGAGAATAGTGACCCCTGGGAATCGCATTTCCCGTTGAGCAGGCACCCATGGTGAGGCGAGTCCTGTAAAAGCCCTGATAGTGTGGAACTGTATGTGAGTGCCAGAGAAAGTTCATTGTTTTCTAGATTGTCTTTTGGGCCCCTAATCGCATAAGGAGCTCTGACCCTTGACTTCATAGTCCACTCTTTGTATCCATACCGGCCCTCATACTCTATGATTGCACAGCTCTCTTTGACTGTGTGCACATGGCTATGGCCCCCTGTGCTGTGTGGTGGTTTGTCCTAGCTGTCTGTCTCTGTGTGTAAAACACTCTTCAGCCAGTGGGAGCTTTTGGGGGTGCACACAGTGGGGTGACAGGCCGTGCTGCTGAAGACAGAGCACGGCCCTGTCTGAGGTGGGAGGATGTGATGACGTGGCCGCACTCAGCGGGAACGCAGGCCTTTAAAAAGCTGAAGAAACAGCCTCAGAGTAAACGGTGGTTCCACGGGAGGAAAGCACACCCAGTCACATTAAAGAAGCCAAACTGTCTGCTTCAAAGAGAAAAGGCAACATCCTGTCACAGGCCATGCTCTGGCAAAAATGTAAGTGGTTTGGTTGTGGCTGTCAGAGTCAAGTAAGCAGAGGCAGGGGCCAGGAATGGAGAGAGCCATTGGTGGTGATGGGAGCGCAGGGTCTAGGTTCAGGGCCTAGGGAGCATGGAGGACTGAGGTGGGCGAGATGGAGCTTGCTGGCAAAACCAGCCCGTCAGTGGTGATGCTCATTTTCCAACTTGGGGGAACGAACGAGTGTCCCAAGTTGGGGACAGCTCATTGCGTCTCCGATTCTGTGCATGAATCACCGAGGTAGGAAAGGGCAGTTTATGATTCATGAGACGGAAACCACATATGATACGGGTTTGGAGCAGTTCTTCACGTGAGGGCCTTTGCTTTCATGGACACCTGCTCTTTGGCTTGTTGTTTAGATCTCTGGATCTCTTTCTAGCTGAATTCTGCCAAAGGTGGTTCCCTCCTGTGCATGTGCTGGGATGCGATGGGAACCCAGTTGTGGGAAGCAGCTCTTCCTGCTTCCCTCCAGACTCTATTCATTCTCTTCCTTATTCTGTGGCATGGTTGGCTTTCTGTTCCACTGCAAAGGGCCCGTGGGCTTATCTTTGACCTTGATTTTTATCCCTGGAGTTGAATGGAACAACTGTGAACTGTATTTTCCGTTCTGTGGATTGAAAAGAATCGGGTGTTATTGATAATGGAAGCCATACAGACATTATCTACAACATTCCTTTCATGAGGTAAACAAAGTCAACTGAATAGTCTCACAAAAGTTAAACCTTGTTAAGGATCAGTTTCGTACTTCCTCAAGTATGAGCTATTATCAAAAAATTTTCCTATCTTTCTTTGTAAGATGATTAATTCCTTAAAATGCCTTTTATTAGTTAAAGTATACCATTCCTCAATCAAACTTATATGATAATCCAGATTAAAAGAAAAAGACATTTTGGAGGGTTTTATTTTAAAAAAAAATCTGAAAATACCGCTTCATTGATTAAAATGTGACATAGCCACGTTATCAACAACTCACTGTTTTCTTTATTTCTCAATCTCAAGTTCTCTGGAATTGATTTTGTTATTCATAGGTGACTCAGAGGAACAATTTAAACAATTCCGCAGTTTACAAAGTCCTATCATTGATATCAGCAAGATTTCATTTTTAAAAATAAAAAAAAATGAACTTTAATTTGGATTTGAGAGTTTTAACCACCTCTTCTAGTTTGGGTAGCATGGGACTCATACCAGAAGGTGACCAGAGCAAAACCTTATCCTTCTGGAAGCAGAGTGGCAGCCAGCATGATTGGAAATGCTATAAAGATGTAGGCAGATGAGTCTGGGGCCTTTCGAGTGCCTTTTAATGCCTTCTTGCTTAGAGTTTTGTGTGAGTACATTCATTTAAAAAAAAAACTCTTAGAGTTTGCATATTTAAAATGGGGGTAAAAATAATCCCACTGTGTATAGTGGCTCTTAATAAGCTGATGGTGCTACAAGAATGTTGCCAATTGCTCTGACTTGGCATTAGCCCCTGAGGTATGGGCAGCTTGCCTACAGTGAAGAAGCTGCCATAGCCTCCCATTGTTGTTACCTACTGTATTTTCCTTCTCCGGTGCCTTATAAGAAATGAACAGATTTTTTTTTTTTTGAGAGTTGTTGGAGGGCTTGCTTCCTGCTCATACTGCTGGGGCCAGCCAAGCAGACCAGAATGCATTAGAACAGTGGCCACATTGTGAGTTCACCAGTATCATAACTGAAGTGTGCTCAGATGAGCAAAAGTAAAAATCCTTGTCAACTGTCCTTTGGGGCCTTGAAGGAAATGAGGAAAGGCCTTGCACACCAGACTTATCCCTTTACCCTGGACCCAAGGTCACCTGAGTGACTAAGACTTGGGGGAAACCAGTAAAATCAAGGCAGTGCCATCAGCCCGCTGAGAATCAAAGAGACTGAGAGGGCAGGGTTTGCAATCAGACATAGGAGTGCTGAAATGGCACTTTCTTTTTTCAGAAAACACCCTCCAGGCATGAGCTGAAATGACTGTACCCAGGGTTAAGAAAGAGTTAAGAGAACAATCCTAGCGCATGTGGTCCTTCCTCCCGCTTGGCCCATGGACTCCTGTTAGTGGACTCATGGTGGACACAGGCTCCAGTAGTTAAGGCGGGAGAACAGTGGGACAAAGGCAGACCTGTTGACATGGAGATGTAGATGCCTTGAGGTCTCAGCCCTGGGTGTCAGCTGGGTCAAGAGGTTGGTCCATCTGCAGACTTTCTCCTCAGGCTCTGCCCTGGTCCTCCCTAGCTCGTGTAGATGAGATCTGACACGTAACAACTAGGGCAGCATAGTACAAACAGCTTGAAACAGCTTGAGCCCTGGGCTGAACCAGGGCTGACTCTGACAGTTGGCTCTCCAACTGAGACATCTCAACTCTTCTCACTCTTAACACGGGCATTTGAATGCTTGCCTCACAAAGACTTCGTGAGAATTAAAGGAGAACATGTACCTGCCTCTGGCCGATATTGTCTGTACATGCTGGGGACATCAGCTTGGGGTTTATGTTAACTGTTGGTTATAGGACATATATTTTGTATTTAAGCAGTTTCCATAAAGTTTGCTCTTCCTCTGCGAAATTAAAAAAATAGATTAATATACAAAGTAATGTGTTTCATCATGGTATCTTCATACATATGTGTCATTCTACTTTGTTCTTATCTGCTCGCCACCCACATGTCCCTTCCTTTGCTAAACTTCTGTTGACACAATTCTTACAACGATTGCCATTAAAAGTTTAACATAGAGAAAACACTCCATTATAAAATGTAACTGTAACAATTAAATTTCACATGAGTTAACACACCAGCTGTCTGGCAACTTTTAAAACCCTAAGTTTGCTTAAAGTGGCAAAAAAAAAATCAAGAAAATGCTATAAAATCACCCTGGGCCATCACAGCATGCACAGGTCTCTGTTTCAGAGGCTGACTTCAGCAAGGCACTGGCTCGCTTAAGTGTGAAATGTTAACTTCTCAAACAATTTGATCCACACATTTTCAAATGGAAGTGGCCACATTACAGGAGTGGAAAATGTGTTCAAGGCCATGTTTTAAACTCTTATTAAAGTTTCAAGAATCTGAAGATTATTTTATCTAGTTGTAAATTTTTATTGAAAGATTGAACTTAGGAAAAAAAAAGAATGTAGGCAAAGTGGAACTCATGTGTCCAATAAGCAGCCATGGTGGTCAGTTAATGCCCTCCTTCTTCTAAATGTCCTATAAGACTATCTGACCCTTCAGGCTATGCCAACTTCCCTCCCATGTATCTTTTCCTATACTTTAAAGAGTTCCAGACAAAATATTTTTGGGTGATAGAGTCTAGCAACATTTTTCAAAAGTGTACAACACAAGTGTGCTAAGATGGCTTGTGTGCCAAATCAGGCTTATTGTCTATCTTTGTAAATAAAGTTTTATTAGAACACAGCTATGTTTCTTGATTGGCATATTCTGCAGGGCTGCTTTTGCTATACAGCAGAGTTGTATAGCTGTTAATGTTACTGTATGGGCCTATCTGGCTCTTTATAGGAGAAGTTTGCTCACCTCTTGACTTAGATGCCCGGCTGGTACTTGAGGCATTCATTTCCCCAGGTTATTCAATATCTTGGGCTTGTATAGTGTTAGCATCAATGGTAAATAAAGCATGCAATCAATTCATTCAATAGTTTTTTAAACTTTCTTTTTATTTTTTGTGTCTTTCACATCATGCACCTCCATCCCATTCATTTCCCCATCAGTCGATAGTTCGTTAATAACAAAAAGTCTAATTGATGAAAAATCTTTCTAGAAGTGATGGAACAATGTATAATAAATTCAATATCCTTGTTAGAAAGGGGAAAAACTGGAAGATGAGATTTTTATTGTTGTTTCTTGTATTAGGGAAAGATCTGGGTGATGGTGAAAACAGGCTTAACTGATTTTTCTTTGCATTGACTGGTTGTCTCAGATCCCATGGTCTTGGCCATGTCTTCATTGTAGTTAAGTCAAGGGGCACCTTAGGAACAGGAACTAGTTATTACCAAATCATTATGCCCATGTGCCTTTGTCAGACATCTGGAACATATCAGAGAGGTTTAACAGATCAGAGAGGTTTAACAATTAGGAACTCGTAATTCTCACTAATAGTGAGATCTACTTTTAGGATTTACCCTAGGGTTCCACTAACCAGGATATATATATATATATATATTTTAGGGTAAAGAGACTAAGAGGTATACATGTGATTTTTGAAACTTTGAAATCTCATGCATAAATTCAGATATATTTATAGCAGGAGGTAATTTAAACTATGCAGACAACCTCTCACGTTTCCATTATATGACACAGCTTTGCTTAATGAGCTCAGTAAAGACCTTCCCTTCCCAAGCTTATGCACTGAGTTCTTACTGCTAATGACAAGAGGGATCCAAAGGAGAGATGTAAATTCACAGGTTCCTTATGCAGGCAAAGTAGGAGTAGACTGGGGAAGATACACATCTCTCAGGCTGTTGCATTGTCTTTACCCAGGGAGATATGAACAGACGTCTAATAAGCCCAGACTGAGAACCAATGGCAGACCAAAGTCACAATTCTATCCAAGTGTAGGTTGGTGAAATTATGAATTTATATGGCTTATTTACAAAAGCGTGAGTGACTCCCAAATATCTGTATCACCAAAAATTCCTACTCTAGCCTGGGTAATGACTTCCCTAAATCTGCAGAAATGCAGCTCCCTTTAGTTAGTCCTTTATTGCTTCGAAATTTAGTCTAGCACCCCCTGAAACTAATTCTTACTGGGAAAGAATGACATAGAGCTGGAAGGTCAGGGCCAGGAATGAGTGAGTGGCCTGATCAGGCGAGGGTCTAATGACTTTTCCTCCCCTTTGCTTCTATGGTAGACTGTGAACAAGCTCAGCCTTGTGAAGGTCTCATGGATTCTCACAGGTGCTCTTCTTGAAATGGGAACAACCATGCTAGTACCCAGAAAACAGTGTTCCACAACACAAGAATGCAGTTTAATTGGTTAAAGAGCAAATGATTTTCATGGTGAACATTTTCCTTGTCTTCCTATATTTACTAAAGAAAGATGTCAAATATGTATCCCTAATTCTTAATATTCACCAACTCTGAAGTATTGAAAATGGTCCTTCCACTCATGCATTCAAATCTATTATGAAGAAGGGAAAAAAGAATCAAGGTTGTCCACACTTGTTTACTAAAAGTGTGGATGTTTCACTCATTAAGAAGTTCTGCAAATGTTTGCTTTTAACTTTCCAATACAAAGTAGGTGTATTAGGTCCCCCCACTCTGAATTTCCTACAGTAGTTTAATTTCCAGTTAAATGAAGATGTTCACTAATTTCTCTTGCTAGCTAACCAAACCAAAGTTGGGTAATTGATTATGATTGTTAGGATAACTTTCTCTTTATGGCATCCTTAGTAACTATTCTAGTTTTCTCATTTTTAGGAATAACTTCTTGATAAGAGATGCCTTGGATGAAAGAACCTCCTCTGAAGCCCCTGTGCCTTGGAAGTGTGAGGCTGTGAACAGAGGCATTATTCTTGCATTCATGGATTATACTTCCGAGTCTACAGACAAACAGGCTTGGGACCTTTTAGCCAGCTACCTAACCACTGTGGCACTAGTCTTTTCCTAGCTAAGAGACTCAACTCAAGCTCTAATCACTGAAATTTTTTTATGTCCCTATTTTAAAAAAACATATTTTAAAACAAAGGTTCTTAAGTTAATAGAAAGGAGCAGTTCTTTTCAACATTGACTATATACTGGGATGTTTTAGGATAGATTTAAGGAATATTGATACCTCGGTCTCAACCCAGAGCTTCTAGTTCTGCCCCAGGAACAGGAATTATGTATCCATTAAGATATAGTTTTCCCTTTATGGGTTATGGCAGGAGGTAATACCCATTTCATAGCACAACTTGAACTAGAAAATGATATTAGAATAAATAGTTTAAACTTTCTAGGCCTGGGAAATGTTGAGATAGAAAAGAGAGGAGAGAGGCAAAAGAGTTAGAAATAGGAACATGTTTTAATCATCTTTTCATTATTCCATGTTTACATATATTTGTGCATACTGTACTTCCAATCTGATAGGGGAACTTCTAGAGATTAAGGAGTTATGAGTATATTTCTTCTTACTAGATGATTTTAATGTGCAGGTCTTGAACTATTACTGGTAGTCAAAAATGATGGTCTCTGTACTAGTATTAACAGAAAGTGCTCAGTCCTTCTGATAGTGTTAAATGGCAGCTGTGGGGTATAGGGTACTTACTTGGTGCCACTCAGAATATGAATTCTCTGTTGGATCAGTTTGGGTGACATTTGGTTTCTAGTATAGAGATGGTAACACAATAGGTGAGATTCTGGACTGTACTTATCACATAAAAGAAGTTCATAGCAGGCTTCCCAGGACACTGTGGAAGTCTCTGCACTGCCAACAATATTCTGGCTTGTTTTGTCTTTCTGTTCTGATGTCTTCGGCCTATGACTTTTGTCCTCAAAATTTCCTGATTGTCACTGTAACTTGAGCCACCACATCGATGATCATCAAATCTTGAAAGAAGAACTGGGGAAAGAAAAAAAAAATCTTCCTCACTACTGTCCCTTCTAACAGACAACCCCTTTTGAGATCTCATGGCTACTCCATCCACAGGGGAGAAGAGCGTAATTATTTAGATGGGCATATTGCCAGTGCAAGGGCTGTTAAAAATGAAGAAACAAGCAGGCATTGGATGTGATAATGTCAGTCTTTCCACACTTTGTGCTCTTTCATCTACTTCTCATAAAAATGCCATGACGTGGGTCCTGTTATAAGATGTTCTTCATTGATGAAGAAACTAAAGCTTAAGTATTATATTAGTAACCCACCTATGAGATAAAATTCATCTTAAGCAGACCCAAAATATTGACTTGCTAAGCTGCCGTGTCTCCTGCCACCAAGCTGTGCTACCTCCTAGAGCTTAGGAGATACATTTGGTGAAAGCCAAATGCTTTCCATGTTAGATAAAGGCCAACAGTGAGATAAAATACAGCGGCCCACAGACGGTTGCTCAGACCTTCAGGATTTATTCACAATGTGTTGACTTAATGGAGAGAAAGCTCTGGCAAGTGGGGTTTTATTTAGAGCCATAAAGGGATATTGCTGCTTTGTTTGCTTGTAGGAGTTTAAAGATCAGCTTCAGGGTCAAGCAGATATGAGTTTGAGATCTATGCCTTACTGGTTGTAGTTCTGGTAAGTCTCGTCTCTTTCTGTATACACCAAGGATGTGGTTCTTCCTTCATGGGCTGTGGAGGGTGTTTACTACCACGCTTGGCAGTAAGTAAACACCCAATAAGTAGTTGTTACTATTATCATTTTTCTCTTGCTAAGGGCAGAGGTTATGCAGGCTAACTATAGATTACAATTTGTGAGTTTGCCATTATCTGTGAAGTGGCAGGGTGCATATTCATGGTCCTGTAATTAATAACAGGACTCGGGGATCAGGGTCAATGCTGATGGCTAAGCTGATCAGTTTGAGACCCATTTGTCCTTGACTTCCTTACCATCCTCATCAGGCAGTGTGGGGCATATACTTGCATTTGTTTTTTAATTCACAAGTTTGGACTGAGGTATTTATAAGTTGGTTGTGAGGAGAACAACACTTGAAATGGTCAAGAAATAGCACCAATGATACTGAAAACCGAAACAACAATGTGTTGCCTCTTTTTCTTAGTAATGGTTTCATTAGTAGTGCTTTCTGGGAAAAGCTGGCAGTCAAAGACTCATAAGCCAGAATCG
This sequence comes from Peromyscus nudipes, assembly GCA_902168325.1. Classification (NCBI taxonomy): domain Eukaryota; kingdom Metazoa; phylum Chordata; class Mammalia; order Rodentia; family Cricetidae; genus Peromyscus; species Peromyscus nudipes. Next base: position 10,575 of record CABHPH010162208.1, on the reverse strand, counting down.
TTCTCAGACTAGGTGCTGGTGCCCAAAGGGAGTCAACCACCCTTCAGGAGAGCTGAATTACCTTTTAATCTATTAGAAAGGATCAAGCTTTTACTGAGAATGGAGATGATAATAAAGATTCTTAAAACCTCCTAGGAATGACAAATGTTGAGATGCTGAAAAAGAAAGGAGGGAGAAAAGGTGTTGAAAATAACAAGTTTTAATATCAGCTCAGAAAGAAAAGAGTAGAAAGAAAGTCAACCATTTTTTCATTATGCTACGCTTGTGTGTACTCATCCAGGCATCCAATCTAGTGATGGAACTCCTAGAGAAATGAAGCAATGAAATAAATTATCTCCAGCAAATGGGAAGATGAGATCAGTGATGATGCCATGGGACATTTGTAGGTCATGAAGGACATGTAATGATAACCAGGTTCATTGCTTAGGTTCTGGGAAATAATGTAGCATCTTAGCATTAGAATAAAAATCCAAGGATGTCTAGGCTGATGCACGTAAATGTTATTGATATTTGCTCTTCAAATAAAATGTCTTGTGGGATCCTAACATCAACATCAAGATGAAGTATCTCTGGGTTGAGCATGCCCAGAGCTTGGCTTGCTTGTTATGTCCTGATTTTCTTGCCTGGAATCTTAATCTTGTTCTAGGGTTCTTAAGGGTTCTAACCAGTTCCTCACTCGTTTGACCCAGGGCCCTGATGGCTGGTCACAGGTTCTTGGCATGCAGAGTGAGTCACCGGGAAGCATGTTGTCTTGATTTTCATGAAGCTTTACAGCTGCGAAGGTCATGTGGGTTTCTTGTGAATAAGGGAGGAGGAAATTTCTTTAAAAAATGACTTAGTGACATATTTCTCGGATTTGATATTCTAATAACCACTCTTCCAGTGTCTCTCATAAAGTAGTCTCCCATACCATTAGAGCTTCTGGTTAGTAAACCTGAGAATTGTCGAAAAAGCTCATCTCTACTACAAGTTATGTTTTTCTTCATGAGGCAGTTACCAGGACTATTTTTACATGTGGACCAAAACCTTTACTACTCATGCGCCTTAATACTGGGCAGTTGGACCTGACCGTTAAATATAACCCCTGCTGCATCCTTGAAAAGAGTAGTCCTTACTAAGGATCTCATGAAAAAATTATTTCTTTTTGTAAGACTCTCTTTAGCTTTGAAAATCTAAAACTAGGTATTGTTTAAGTCAAGAACTAATGCCTGAGTATCCATCTGCCTCTTCAACTGCCTAACCCTAGATTTTCTTTCTGACCTATATCAGATAGAGTCAATAATTCTAGATTCAGATCTTTAATAAATAAAGATGTATTCCTCTTGTCTGCTGTATTCCTCCTGGTGGAGTTGCTTCCCTATAGAATTTAGGTTGGCAGTAGTTTGGGTAGGTTTAATGTGGGATTGATGGTCATGCGTTCTCAAGTTAGGCCATTACATACACTGACACACAGACACACACAGACACACACAGACAGACACAGACACACACAGACACACAGACACACAGACACACAGACACACACACACACACACACACACACACACACACACACACACACATTCTGCTTTGAGGCTGCTGCTCTCTATGAAGTTGAGGTAATGTCCAATGTGTGAGCCAGGAATCTGCCTTGCTCTAACAGGTAATACAACCTCTACACCTTCTAGATTTGCATTCCATGTTGTATACATAACCACATATACATTTCACATGTGATATGTGTTCCTAGTTATCCAGACCCACTGAAGGAATGTCCACAACCCAGCCTCAGCTGTGCCTATGTCCCTGCTGTTTGAGAGACACGTACAGATTCCTTAAGGAGTGGCTAGCATTGAGGTCAGGACAAGGGCGTGCCATTGTGCTTTGTCTCTCACCTCATTACTAACACTCAAAAACATCCATTGTATTTATTCTCAGAGGCAGCTCTAAAAGCCCTTAAATATACTAGCAGCCCACTTGTCTGGTGGCTTTTGAAGACAGAAATATGCTTTGCTTATACAACTTTTACAAAAGCCAATGCCAGGCTTTTGTCTCCTGTTCAGGGTTGTTGTTTGGTCAATCTGTTTCCATCCTTGGCTTCTCTGTCTCCTCCATAAGGCTTTCCTTGAGGACTTTAGGCCCAGTACTTGATGGTGACTTCCAGGAGCATGATAAAGACAAAGTGAGACAGGCTTTGTAGGTAGCAGGGTCCTGGGTATGTGCAGACGTTTAGTCTCAGCATGCAACAAGATATGGTGAGTGATAGTGGCCTTTGTCTTGGCACCTATTATTATACCCTACATGTCAGTCCATGCATAATCTTCATGATAGCCCTTTGAGACAGACAATATTGTTCTCATTTTATAGGTGGAGAAACTGAGGCTTACACAATTGAGTTACTTGCTAAGGGTCACACGAGTAATAAACCATGTAGCAAGCTTTCCACACTAGGTTTACCGGGTCCTAATCAGTACTCCACTGTATCTCAGTGCAAAGGAACTTTTCATGACACTGAACTTTTCTTCCCCTTTCAATTGAAATAGGTTCACCCTACATGGGGGTGGACTATGATTTCACCAAGGGTAACTCTACACTGACTCAAAAGTCACAGCAAATCTGAGTCTCAGAAAGTGACACTTAAGGGCTGGGGAGCTAGTTCAGTTGGTAAAGTTCTTGCCATGCTAATATGAGTACTGAATTTGATCCCCAGAACTGGCATGGTGGCATGTGCATGTCATCCCAGTGCTAGGAAAGTTGAGACAAGACAGGATCCCCTGGCTAGTCAGCCTAGCTGAATCAGCAAGTTCTAGGCCAGTGAGAGACCCTACCTCAAAAAGAAAACAAAGTAACTACAATAGATGACATGTAGGTTAACCTTTAGTGTGTACCTACACACACATTCACCCCCTGTATCCTTCACAGACATGCACACACAAGAAAAATTAAAAGAAATTAACACTTGAGACTGAATCTAGATGACTTTTTTTTTTTTTTTTTTGAGACAGGGTTTCGCCTTTCCTGGAACTCACTCTGTAGCCCAGGCTGGCCTTGAACTCACAGAGATCCACCTGCCTCTGCCTCTCAAGTGCTGGGATTAAAGGCATGCGCCACCACCACCCGGCTGACTTTCATCTTATAATGAGTCAGTGGGGCTAATCAGCCAAGGGCAGATAGCAATTGGAAAAACATCCTGAGGGTTCGTCCAGGGTCTGTCACCTTTGAGTGTCTTGGCTGAGACTCATTCTCTTACTCCTACTCATGGTATGGCCCAAGCCACTGACCCCAGGTCAGTTTCTACACTGGAGAGAGAACTGCCCGTCATGCCTCTTGCCTTGCTCCTCTTTATACAGCCCCTAGAGACAGCTTGCTGCCCATTCAAGCCTTACTGAGTCAGGTGGAAGCAGAAGTCAGAACTCTTCAGTTCTGAAGCGGAAATAGCTTCATCACAGCTTGTAATTCTAGATTTGCTTGTGTGATTGTTTCATTAAAGTCTGTATATCCCACCTGAGTAGACTGCAAGTTCCCAAGGGCAGGGACCTAGTTTGATCTGCTGGACAAGTATTTGCTAGATAAATGGTCTACCAGATGTCTCTTGGTCTTGACCCTGAATCAGAGATGTGGTGTATCTGAGATAGGAACCCTTTCTGCTCTGGTGACCCTAGTTTCTATAAAAGGCAGGCAAATGCAGCTGGTTTCTCAGGTGGACCTATTTGCTGTCATTTCAGTAGAAAAATACCCAAAATAAAACATTGCCAGGAATTGAGTCTCTCGGTTCTTGTCACTCCTCATGTGAGTAGACTTTTTGGCAAGTTTCTTGTGGAGGGCTCTATGACCTGGAAACCACCATTTTCTTTGGAAAATGGCCATCAAGAAAGACAAGATCATGTGGTCCAAGCCAGTATTTCAACTGGAGGAAGGAGGGTTAGGGTTGACTTAGGGACCTTTAGATGACTGATCTTCAAAGCCACACAGAGAAAAAAAATGGGACATATAGAGGCAAGAAGAGGGTATGTGGTGGGGCAAAAATGGGCTATGTTGGAATCAGAGGTCTTGGATTTGGTTGATAACACCTCTACTGATGAATGCAGTCCTTGCACAATTTGTTGAATATATCCAAGTGTCACCCTCTTCATCAGTAGAAGGGAAGGAAAGTAGACTGCATCTTTTGTTTGATTCAGAGGTTGTAGTGCAGCCTCCCATGATATCATTTGTGTCAGAGGCTCTGAGGACTATACCACAGAACTTCATGAAAATATAGGCGAGGATTTCAGAATTTCTGGGAGTTAAGATTATGACCTGGAGACACACAGACTATTGCCACCCATTCATTCAGCATTAAATGGGTGTACATACAAAGATATCTACAGCAGCTTTCTGCACCTGCTACTCCACAGTAGATTTGGAAAGAGGATGGACAGCTGGCATAGAAGGTGCAGTGGGCCTCAGGGGAAAGGAATCCTGGACAGCAGTGTTTGTGAGAAAAGAGTCAAGGAACCTCGCCACACAGAAGACTCCATACCAGAGACCTGTGGCTGGCTTTGCCTGAGGTCATGGGGTGGGATACCTATAATTCAAAGCCTCCATGAAGAAACACCCTAGGCAGAAGTTTGGTAAGTCAGGATGGGCTGTGAGTTTTCTTTTTACATCTAATGTAATGAAAGGAATGCCTGTTGGGATCACCCTGGGTGTTCATGCTGTGATCTCTATGGCTTTCTTGAGACAGCATCATATCCTTATTGGATAACTTTAGTCTGAGGTCTGGTGTTCTATGACTGCAGTCCCCCTAGACAGCGTCAGACAACACCAGGTGGCTACTCATCACCTGCCTTGTTTTGCCCTGTCCAAGTTTAAGGACTTTCTTAGTGACTATAGCCCTCCTTGAGCTTTCCCCAGTGAGCTTACCTGTGGCTGATGGTTGAACACTGCAGGACCGATGGGGGAGGAATGTGCTTCTTGGGGGGGGTCTCAGGGAGGGGAAGAAAACCGGTGATTCTTTCCTCTTCTCTGACTTAGCCAAACTCAACCACCATTTTTGGGATCTCTTGATAGAGACATTTCTGTTTCCTCCTTGACTTCACTAGCAGCCTTACATGTAATATCACATCATAATTCAAGTACAGTTCTATTTTCTCTCAGATCTTCTAAACAACTTTTATACAGTCATGTCCCTACCCTTGCCCCTTTCACATCCTCTGTTTTTTCTCTGCTTTGAGTGTTATCTAGATTGCTAGAATGTATAAATGGAATGTTTATTATGCCAATCTGTGGAGTCTCCTGGTTCAAGCATTAGTGACTAGAAAGCCCACATTCACATATATGCAGGATCTTTTTGTTGACTTACATTAAAAAAAAAAAGGAAATTTAGTGTAAATTGGGCAAGAAAGTCTTTCTTTAGTATGTCAAGTCTCTCTGGCCAAAGAACAAAGTCTCTCTTCCTGTTTGGAAAAAAAAATCAGCCATTGTCCATAAATGAAAAATAGTAAATGTGAAAACTTTGAGAACTTCATGCTAAGAAGAGCACCTGCAGTAGCATTTCCGAAAAGAATGTGAACAAGCCTGTGGCCTACCTGAGCTCATGTTTCCCAGAAGACCGAGCTATCTCAGGCCACCAACACAAACAAGACTCTTCACATTAAAGTGTCAGCAACTTTTCAGATTTTGTTTTCAGTAGAAGCTAGGGCAAGTTCGTTAGCCCCAGGCTTGAAGTCCTATTGTTTGATTATTTGCTTTGGTTTTGCTACAAGTGAAGAGAGTATTAGTTGTCTTTCTCCTTAATGAGTTCTATTTTCTTTTTGATAATATTGAACGCCAGCAGAGAAAGAAAACGTTGACAGTGGTTACTGGGAGTGATTCAGAGTGTCATAAGTGCTAGTATGTGTCTTGTGACCTTCTCATCTAGGTGGCTTTTATCTTTCAAAGTGGCCCATGTGGCTGTAGCCTTGAGTTGGTTGTGAGTTGAAGCTTGAGCAGTCTGTCAAGCTGGCATGGAAAGGCTCCTATAGATGTGAGAACACCTGTTCTATGGTTTCCTGGTGATGTAAATCTGTGTTTAACCTATATATTACATAGTTTTTAGAACAGAGCTAGCTGCTTGGCCTGATGACCAATGGGAAGTGGCTGAAGCAAGGGTCTTCTCTCAGAAAACACTTCTTGGACATGGGCTCTTTTAAAGCTATACTGAAAGACAAGTTACTGATGACTAGGACCTGGCTACTGGCTCCTTAGTTGAGTAGCATGTGTGCTGTGGTTTGCATGGGGTTATTAAATAAATAGATGCTGATGATTTTGCATATTTCCTTAGTGAGATTTTATTGTGCCTTCATTGAGAAAACCAGAGTGTCACGCTTATTTAACTCAGTAGGAGCCTGCGTTCTCTCAGCTTGGTGGAGCATGAGCACTGATGCCTTGTGCATCCAGGGGACTGTGGGGTGTAACCTGTTGGCTTCAGACCATGGTGCTGTGCGCCTTCGGCTGAAATGGCAGCCTCAGGACTCTTCTTTTTATGACATGCAGCCTGTCTGGGTGTGTGGTGGGGGAAGTGAAATGACCTCTGCTGACTATTTACATCTTCAGATCTTGTACGACTTGTTTTGGAAAAAGGAAGCTCTCTCTGTGACCAAATGCATGGGTTTTGCTGTCAACTAGTCTTTTCAAACTTTTTTTTTCCTTCCTGGAATATACCACTGGCAACTGATGGTCAATAGTAAAGAAAGGCAGGATGAAGTCCTGTCCAAAAAGATTCCCAGAGGTTCATGTTCAGGTGGACTAATTTTCCATTGTGATGGATTTTTCAAGCCCACAGAAGCTCAAGGGGTCTTCACACCACAAGAGGAACAGTGAGAAAGTTTCAGTCTTCACTAGTGTGCTGCCCAGAGCTACAGTGTGACTCATGAATTATTAGACTCTGATTATCACTAGTCCGGACTTTTCTCTTCTCTTTGGATACAGTATTATTTCAGTTTCTACCTTATTTTCTATAGATACTATCTTAAAAATCGCTATTTCAGATTATGTTAATATTTTGTTTAAAAAGTCATGAACTATTTCAGTGCAGTTATTGGAAAGTTAGATCAGTTCAAGGACTCAGCAGCCCTAAGCCAAGGTAATGGTTACTTTGGACAAAGTGCTTTTCTTCTTCAGAATTTCCATAGTGGGCTCAGTTCTGGTGTGGGTGGCAGTTGATGTCACAGTGTTTACTAGGGACTGGTGCTGCTTGTTACTTTGTGTAGATTAGTGTCAGTTTGTAAGCACTCTCGTCTATGGAGCTTCCCAGGGAGACGTCTCAATGCTTTGGCTTCTGATATTTCACGACACTTTGCAGAGACACCTCAGAAGCCACCCCACTCTTGCCTGCTCAGGTGGAGTCACCAGATTCCTTGTCAGCTAGCTACAGATACAGAGCTGTGGGAGCGTCCCAGCTGAATTAGACCAGGACTTCTATGTTACACCAGGACACATCTGTTAATTCTGTGGGTTCCAGAGATGACCAGACATAAAAAGGTGGTACACTGTCTTTACAGACTCTCCCCAAAGCCTTCTTGGTTCTTAGATTTTAAAGCAACAGGGGCCAGGAAATCCTAACTTCACCAGATCTGGAAGTACCCAGCTAGTCCCTGTCTAGCCAAGTACATGTTGTATCCAGTTCCAGAGAGGAAGTAGGACCAGAGAGGAATGGGACCTGGAGGCCTCTAGGCCCTCCCCCAGAATTGCACATGCAAATCAGAGGAACATGAGCCTCATTCCTGTCTCTGATCTGGGCTGAGATGTATGTGTATTGCTTCCCCAGTGAATTCAGAGGGTGACCATACTACTTAGACTTTCTCGCTCCTTTGACCCAAACCTCATTCTTTTTTTCTGAGAGTACAGTATCTCAGGTTAGGCTCTGTGCCTAAGGAATGGAAAGACACCTATGAGGAGGTCAGCAGAGATTGAGTGAAGAAAGCTGATGTGTCATGAATGATCCTGAGAAAGGGGAGCAGAATGAGGCAGAGATGCTTTCCTGTCTCTCATGTCAGTGCATACACACTTGCCTCTGTGTGTGGCACTCAACATTGTTCTGTAGACAAGGTGTGCAAGCAGTGATTGTGAAGGAGTGATGCACTCAAAAGGAAGATTGCAGGCTAAGAACATGTCACCAAGAAGTTAAAACATGTCTCCATTTTACAGATAAGGAAGTTGAGGCCTAGAGTTGTAGCTGGAAGTTTTTCTGTGTCCCGCCTGGTCCTGCAGCTGCTCAGACCCATGTAAACACACAGAGGCTTGTATTAATTCCAGACTATATGGCCATGGCCTATGGCTCAAGCTTCTTGCCAGCTAGCTCTTATAACTAAACTCAGTCCATTTCTATTAATCTATATGTCACCACGTGTTCCTTGGCATTACCTGTGTGCCATTACATGCCTCTCTGGATGGCAGGATGGTGTCTCCCCTGCCTCTCCTTTCTCCTCTCACTGTCTCCCTTGGATTTTCTCACCTGGCTCCATCCTGCCCTGCCATAGGCCAATGCAACTTTATTTATCAACCAGTCAGAGCAATGTATATTCACAGTGTACAGAAAGACATCCCACAGCATAGAGTCATTATGTAAATCTGGAAATTTTCAGTAACACTGCATGTATTTTTATATATACAGACTCCTTGGCTTAAGTAGATCCCTCAAATCCAGGGGTATCTGTATTTTGCATCAGTTTCTAGTTGATTCTGCATCATGGTCATGTAGGAAACCATAGCATATATAGGTGTGAAGCTAGCGTAGTCTGAGGATCTGAAATCCTGACTCTCACTGTCTGCCTCTGGAGCTCACTCCCTACTCTGCTTGCTGGCTCTGCATGACTTCTTTGCCTACTGGTCTTCAAGACCAGACCATGCTGGTGCTGAGAGCCCAGGAGCCCTGTGGGAGGTCTTGGGCAAAGTGAGACACACATTGTTATCAGTATCAGCTGGGTGTTTACTGAACAAAGTTCAGTCAAGGCAGCCCTATGGATCCGGGTTGAACAGATACCCAGGCTTCCGGGCCTTTGATACAAAGCCTGGGTCCCTGGACCCTTATCAGTGGAGGATAATGGGCTCCTTGTGTGAGTTCCAGAGACCATTGCTTCTTGATCTTGGATGACCTAGATCTTGGCCTGCCCTCCGTGGGCCTTTCCATCTGTGTGGATAGGTTGTCTCTGATCTCCCAGGCAAGGGAAAGTCCTATGCCCTGGCTCACGTTTGGTTGATGCTTTGGAGTCTTGGACTTTTTTATGACAAAAGGAAAAGGAAAAACTCTCCCAGCAGCAAGGTGGACATCCCACTCTAGGATACATGAATCAGCGTTGGGAGTTTGTCTCATGTGTACTGAGGATCACCAAGGACCTGACAGACACATTATTCTTTTCAGTCCATTAAGCCCAAAGGAGAATTGAGAGGATGATAAAAGGAACTACATTTGAAAGCATCACTCAGCTGATTAGTTAACAAGCAGCCAGGACCAAGATTATAGAGAGTTTAGGCATGTCGGCCACTTGAGGAAGCAGGAATGAGGCACAATGTCTTGAGAAGTTTATAATCATGTTGCAAGCATTCTAAACTCATGCCAACAAGAATAACTAATCATTACCTAGCAGGCTGTGAATTTATTGAATTTTGGAGGTAGAGGATATAGATCAGTGGCAGAACACTTGCCTAGCATGTCTAAGGCTCTTGGTTATATCCACAGCACTAACAAAACAAAGAGACAAGAAAACAAACAAAACCCTGTTTGCTAAATGCTTGTTCTGTACCTGATTTTATATGATACATATACCTTACTTTTTGTGTACTACACCAAGTTACTCTGACCAACATCCATCTGATAAGAAACTACAGATTAAGAGGCTCAGAGAAATTGAATTACTTCATAGGACCTCATAGCTAGATTGTGACTGAGATGGGATTTGAATCCAGCTATACCTGACTCAAGAGTTCTTGGTCTGATTGTCACCCTTTACTGCTACTTACATGAATGCCATCAGCTCTAGGTATGTTGGAGAGGTGGATGTAGGAATTCCATGGTCTTGAGGGGTCAGAGAAGTAGTCCCAGAATCAGAATTCTGACTATCAGAAATAACAATAAAGATAGAGAGGTGAAACATGCAAGGTCATGCTGAGGAGTGTAACCAGGCCTTCTTGTTGGAGCCAGTTTATGTATCATGCAAAGGGGCCAGAACGATGGGGTTCTGATCCCATTGGGAAGCCCTGTCACTTTTAGAAAAAGGGGACAGGGCTTAATTATTTGGATATAGTAGAGCCCCCAGAAAGTTCAGGGGCAGAAGGAGTCTTGGGAGAAATACTCTAGGAAGCCTCACAGAGACTTTTCATGTTAAGTACAACTTAAAGAGTTGGGCACTAGAAGATACGGACACTTGTGGTTGGGGGCTTCTGAGAAGGGCCAGGGGTTCCAGTGACACTCCTCTTTACAGCCACAGCTCCAGAGCAAGCTCCTGCCCCACCACGGCCATACCAGGGTGTTCGAGTCAAGGAGCCAGTGAAGGAGCTGCTGAGGAGGAAGCGTGGCCATGCTAGCAGCGGCACAGCTGGCCCACCTACTGCGGTGAGGGGCTGCTGTTGGGCAGTGTG
>CABHPH010162207.1:0-47621 GCA_902168325.1 Peromyscus nudipes | reverse complement strand
TCCTTTGCATAGTTGTATTAGTTGGGGTTCTCAAAAGAAACAGAACTGATAAAATGAATATCTCTCTCTCTCTCTCTCTCTCTCTCTCTCTCCTTCTCTCTCTCTCTCATCTATCATCTATCTATCTATCTATATCTATCAATCAATCTATCATCTATCTATGTGTGTATGTATACATACATATATATGCATAGATACATGTATATATATATGGGATTTATTAGAGTGGCTTACAGGTTATGGTCCAAGAATGTAGTAGTCATTCAGTCCAGGAGTCTGGATGGCTCAGATGGTCTTTGGTATACATCCCAAAGAAGTAGGTTCTAATATCAGCAAATGAACTTGCCAGTGAGATTGAGAGCAAGTACTTTCTTCTTCAGTGTCTTTCATGTAAGCTTTCACTATAAGGTATGGCCCAGAGTTAAAGTGGATATTCACTCCTCAAAAGATCTGGATTTTGGGTGAGTCTTCCCACTTCAAATAATTCAATCAATAACAATCTCTCACAGGTGTACTCAGTCCCTTGGGTATTAGCAAATTCCAGATGTAAGCAAGTTGACAACCAATAATCACTATAACAATAGTTAAATACAATATATATCTGCATTTCTATTTACCTTTATAGATGAAAAGTAATGCAGATTAATCCACAACAGGCAGGAAAAAAAACCTCATATTTTCGTGTACTTTCAAGTACATCCTATATATATATTTTATACATTTGTTAATTTTTTCAAGTTACTATAAAAAACAATGGGTTTCATGCTATGTTTATCATAATTATTTGCTTTGAAATAAAGTATTATGAAATACTTCAAAATATTTAACATCCTGTATTAATCTCCATAGTCGACCAGTTGATAGCCCTATTATGACTTTTGTGTCTCCTGGCTTTTAGCCATGTGAATTGCATTCTCCACCAGCACCACCAGCAACCATACAAAGATATTTGCTTATCACCTTAAGTACCTTTGAGATAAAAACTAAGATTGTTTTTTCCTGAAATGGCTGGCATGTGTTTACTCCACATGACTAGACCACTGCTGCTCTAAAAATAGTTAAAATCTAAATTTTCATGTCTTAATCCGGAAAAACAGCATAAGCTGTTTATACGAACCTATTTGAAAGTTAGTTACAATTATAGGCTTCCAGAGAAAATTATTATTCTTTCTACAAAACATCATTTTTGAGCAAGGATATTTCCTAGATTTCTAGGTTTAGAGGCACTCTGCTTTGTTTCTAGATTGGCTGTGGCAGGACTCTTGGAAGATTTAGCCCAATATCAAGGTCAGGAAGCCTATTAGATGTCCTCACTGAGTCTGGCCCTGGGCTTTTCAGCGGCCTTCTGTAAAGTTGTGAAAGCCTGATATTAAATTCACTTATATTTGGTATTGCTAGGACTTGGATCCAAATCATCCCCCAACAGATTCATATTTTGAACACATGTTCTAAAATTGACAGTGCAATTTAGAAAGCTGTGGAATCTTTCCACAGAGCTGACAAAAGCAGGTCGTGGGCTGTGAGCCTTTGAAGTTCGTCTGGGTATTTGGCTCACATCTCATTCTCTGATTTGTGGTCCCATACAGCCCTATCACACTCTTCCTGCCATGAACTGAGTTCCACTGTGATGCCTTTCCTACCATGATGGACTAAAGCCCTCTGAAACTGTGAGTCAGAATCCCTTTCTGAAGTTGTTTCTGTTAGATACATTGTTATAAAATTTTTTTAATATGAATATAATATGAATTTTGATTTTTTTCTTTATCTACCTAGTTTCAAGTTTTGTGTTTTTATGATTGCCAGCCCTTTGCTATATATTTGTAAAAAGAGTTCAAAATATTTTATATACTGTTGAGCATTTTTAAGGGAAAAGATGGTAAACTCTAGGATTCTTGACTCTAAGAAACAAATGCAATGATCACTAACCATGTCCTTATCTGTTACTTCACTGATTATTATGACTACCAGGAAGATAGATGACATCAGTACAATATCACATACATAAGGATATGTCATTCAAGAGCATAGAGTGCTTTGCCCCAGATCCACTATCAAAAGAAGAGCAGAGCTTTGCTTCAAGTTGAATTATCTGACTCTGTCCTCTATTATTCTATTATTCATACCTCACTGTTTATTCACATGTCTAGGATAGTAAGTTTGGTCTTCCAATTTTACAACACTTGGTAAAGTAACAACAAAATCTACTCTGGGTCTCACATAACTGTCATACTGCTCTTGATTCATCAGACAAAGCTAGTTTGGGGACAAGGCCTTGCTGTGTGCCCTAAACTCTGGTACCAGAAGATAGGCTCATAAAAGAACTAAAGAGCAGTTCATAGCAACACAGCACCAGAGATGGTGGCCTCACAGAGAAAATTAATATCAGTACCTGGAATTGCAGAGATCAGCCACAGACCTTAGAAATACTGGTTTTCTTTGACTTAATGTCCACATTCTGTCTGTCAGTTTCATTGCAAAATTCAGATGTCAAAGCTACACTGTTTATATAGTTTAACTGACAATTTTTAATCTGTGAGATACCAGACCACAGGCAATCTCCACTGTTATATTCACCCTTGTTAGGAAGAATAATAGTTAATAATAACAACAACAATAATAATAATGCTCAGCATTAAAACCCAAGGGAAAATAGCATACTTTAAATGCAAAAAAAAAATCCAGTGAGAATTAACAGACCATATTATTTATACTGAAGAAAATGGTTCGTGTATCTCCTTCTCCTTAGTGATTGAACCTCCTTAGAGACTGAACCCAGGGTCTCCCACACTCAGCATGCAATCCATTCATATGCTGTCTGCCCACAATTCTTGAGATGTTAGAAAGTGCAGTTCCTGGGTAAATTATATACAATTCGAGTCACCCATCTTTCCTTTGCACATATTGCGTTATCTCTAAAACTAAGGTCAGCTCTTTGAGGAAACTCACATCCGTGTTTGCCTACAAAGAACATACTGTTGGCCTAGACATTCTTTTAGTTTTATAAGTTCTTCAAATTACTGCTGAGCTGGGTTTCTGGATTCTGTTACACACACACACACACACACACACACACACACACACACACACACATACACTTTGCTAATGTAAGCACGTAACCCACCTTACTTGCTTTTTCACAGATACTAAGATTTCATAAAGAGTCTGAGCACAAGGGATTTCACACACAAGAAACACTTCAATGAATGGAGGAACTATTACTATTATTTTCTATGGGGAATTTTATCAAATACATGCAAGACTTGACATTCCATAACAGCTGTTTTGGCAGTACTATGTAAGCTGTGACTCTCTAAAATTAGAGTCGAAACACAGCAAGAAGCTTTAGCTGTCCCCACCACTGCCATTTTCCATACCTGTCCCGTGCACAGTGCTGCACACAGGAGGCATGATTGCTGTTGCCCTTCTTCTTAATTGTAATTTTAAGGGACACAAGAATACTGAACTGGTTCAAGCCGCACCTCCCACCACATACAGTTCCAGAAGAACTCAGGTGTCTTCCATTGCAGCAGAGTCTGAGCCTTAAAATTCAGCATGTACTGGGTGTAACTGTGTCATTTTTATTTTCATAGTAGAATTGATAGGGAAGTGGTTCTGGAAAAGACCTCTGGTTCCTCATCTCAGGCGTCATCCTCTCATCTCCATGCTGAGGGCAGCTGGCTCTGTGTCACACCCACCTCGACCAGCAAGGAAGATGCAACACCAAGCTCTTCTTTCTGCGGTTTATTCAGGACCTTTTACAAACGTCGTCTCTCTCCGGGTAAGCCCCTCTCAGCCCTTAAATAGGCCTGGGCTACCAATCCCGGACAGCTACGTAGGCGCTGTCCATTGGTCCACGCGTGCACAAGCCACATACCATTCTAGCCATGCCCAAATAAGGAGTTGTTTTTACAGAGAGCACTCGCGTCGGGAGGGCAGAGGGCAGAAGCCAGTGTCAATTTCAGGGTGCGGCTCCACGCAGCTCTCTACAGCTCTGCAGTGGAGTCCAGCGCCAGCTCGCTTCATTACTTCATTGACTCATCATTAAGCAAAAAATTGCTGCAGGTCTAGTTTACATATTTCTGCCTATTTCCAATTTTTGTAATGATGTGGTGTAATAAAGAGTGTATAGATTTTTGAATGGATGGGCTCCAGTCTCAGGTGTACTGATTTTAGGAATGTAACTTCAGATAAGCTACTAAACCCTTCTGAGTGCTAATTTCATTTGATTTTTTTAATTACACAAAGGGAGACTGATATAATAATCAAATGAAATAATGTATATTACAGTGTTTTGGACATAATCAATACCCAACAGTATTAGTTTTCCTTGTCCCTCAGAGCCCTGGTACAATATTGATTATGTATTCAAAAGTCAACTAAAATTAATTTAATAATATAGAGGTGTGGGCAAGAGCAGATGGTGAAACACACAGAGACTCAAAACAAGTAAGGTTATCATCAGTCCTATACCTGATGTGCTAGAAGGACTCACATCCTCACAGAGATTCCAGATGTGGGGGGGAACTTCTGGATGGGCTCCACAGCTTCAACAGAACAGAGCAGTAGCAGACAAAATCCTCCCTGCTCAGGGAGGGAGGTGTAGGCAGAAATCATATTCTGAGCACCCCTTTTCATATTCCCTGGTATCTTGCTGGGGTCATTTGGTGAATGGTTCTAAATGAAACCAGGCAGTCAAGGAAGCCCAAACAATGGCCACCACACCATCAATGCCATGGAGCTCAGAATGGAAGGGAAGTGTATGGATGCATCTCAATGGCAAATTAAGATCCTTCAGCACATTTCTCTCTTTCAAAGTCCATTTCTAAGGCTTTTGGGTTTTATTTATTTGCATTGATCATGTTTCACTCTACCAGCTGTCAAGAGAGTGGGATGTCTTTGAAATCAAAGACAACACTTACTTATGACACCAGAATTTCCTGAAGTATGCACCACTAAACAGACTTCATAGGAAACACAACATACTATATAACACGTGTGGGCAAGCACCATAGAAAATAAATATGCCTTTAAAGTCTCATAATCATTTTGCAGAAAATAAGAAAACCACATTTTCCACCCAAGTTATTATTCTGGGAATACAACAAATACATCATGCTAGTTCAGGAAATCCAGGTTGGTAACTTGCTGCCTTTCTCTTGATCAGTATTGCTGCGACCTGCACAGCTGTGGAACGAGAACTTGCGAGAGACGTTGAGGTTAAGCAGCACTCAGGACACACCGTGATTCTTCATCCAAAAAGAGCTCTTTTATTGATTATCCCTCAGCCTTATATACCCTGCTACTTCCTACTCTCCATGGGGTCAGGTACGGTCCTCAGGTTCCCATCTGCGTCCCAGCAGCTCAGCCAAACAGGAAAACCGCAAGCAAATCAGCAGAGAGCTGATTCTTGAAACAATGTTCCAGCAATAGCTGTATCGTAAACATCCTGTGACTTACTGACCACAGGAAAAGAGGAAGAACAAAAGGGCACCTTAGGGCAGCTTAGTGCAAGCAAACAGGCTATGCACAAGGCCTGTTCAGCGTCTGCTGCCAACAAGTATGACCAATGAGCAGTAAGTACATAGAAATCGAGTCTCTGTAGGTAGCTCCCCTGTGGCTCTTGCTGAGACCTTTACCTTTGCCCTCCATTAACTTGAAATTTGTTAACTACAGTCTAGACAGCATTAAAATCTTCTGTGAAGTTTGTCCAGATGACTCAATTGAAGTATAGATACTGTGAGCTTCATAGTCATTAGAAGCTCTGTTTTCTTTTGATTGACTCATAAATATGACACCTTTTCTCTTTATGTTTGGGAAGATGTTATTATTCTTTTCAAGACTCCTGGAGACATCTAGCTCTGAACTTGAAAGAAGCAACCTTTCAGCTACCCACTGGCTTTCTTTCACAGTTTCTAACTGACTGTGTTGCTCTGGCCCATTGGAGAAGAACATTACTGTTAAGCTATACATACACATGCCCAGCCTATGACTTGACAGAGCTGAAGTTCGGAAAGACCTGCAAGTGTTCCTGGCCCAAGTGACCCATCAAGTGAAAGGCCACCCCAGTGACAGTGTGTGAGCATCAGCAGTGCCTTCCACACCATAACCTTCAGACAATAGCACTCACTACTTCCCATTTTTCTCCCAGATGTTACACAAAGTTCACCATGGCTCAATTTAACTCCAAACCATACAATAAAGGAAATCCAAGAAATTACAATTCAAATTTAGAGAAGCTTACATAAGATATAATCATTGTAATTGCCATATTTAAAACTTGAAATACAGAAGTTGAGATAGGCATCTGAGTAGTGCGTGAGTAGAAAGTCTCTGGTGGCAGAGATCAGAGAGGATGTGTGAGCAGGGAACTGAGACCAACAGCCAGGTGTCTGTTTATTCTCATTTCACGACAAGGTGTGGAAAATATCCCATTTCCTGAATGAAATCCAGTTGTTCACTATCTGCAGTCTGTCCTAGGACCAAGTGTCATTTCTTTTTCAAAACATACCTTAAACAGACATCATATCAGTGAGGCTAAAAGCCCCCCTCCCCCATTCTGACCCTTCCATGGTATTGGTTTGTTTCTCACCAACATTCCATGAGAATTGAGAAACTAGTAATAAGAAAACAGATGAACACTAAACCTCCAAATTCTGACAGGTGAAGATTAAACTGTTAACACAGATTATCAGGCTGGAAGCCACAGTGCTTTCCTGCATGTAAAGTAAGGAGATGTGTTGATTTTCACTCAATGCAGGGCCTGTGCAGTTGCATTATGAATGATCAATGAGCATCATCATCAGAACAATGTCAACTATGACAATTATGGCACATCAAAAATTCAGTCTTAATTGCTTAGCTCTTAATGAAATACAAAAGGTACATTTTAATAATGTTAGAATTGTAGCTCAAATTGACAAGGCCACACAGAGTCACAGTTATGGTGACTGTAATCTACATTTTATGTATTAATACTATTATGTAAACACTTGTAAAAGATCTGCACCCCAGCTTTGTGGCTCTCTGAGAAGAGCAGTAGAGGATACTTCTTCAAATCCTGCTTGCTGGATTTTCATAGGAAACTCTTCAATGAGAGTAACATCATTATGTCTAATGTGAGAAATAAGCCATATGAGACATACAAATAGTGTAGTAGGAAGGTTTCTCAGGTCTCACAGCCTGCTTATAAAATAATCACTCAGAAGCTTATTTTAATTATTACTGCTTGGCCATTAACTAATGCTTATTTTTGACTAGCTCTTACACTTAAATTAACCCATGATTTTTATCTACGTTTAGCCATGTGGCTTGTTACCTTTTCTCAGTTCTACCTTGACATCTTGCTTCCTCTGTGTCTGGCTGGTGACTCCTGACTCAGCCCTTCCTTTTCCCAGAATTCTCCTCATCTGCTTGCCCACCTATGCTTCCTGCTTGGCTACTGGCCAATCAGCTTTTTATTTATTAACCAATCAGAGCAACACATATTCACAGCATACAGAATGACATCCCACAGCACTTTCCCTTCTCTGTCTAATCAAAAAGGAAGGCTTTAACTTTAACACAGTAAAATTGCATATAATAGAACAGTTTTCAAGCAAGAATTGCAGTTACAATATCTAGTCTTTGTATTTGGCAAAATTAAAGAAGACATTTTATCATTTATCCTATATTTGTGAGTTTAAATTTTCATACCTAATTTATCTTTTATCATAACCAATGAAAATTAAAACTATCTAGTCTTCAACTACATCAAAGTCCCCAGAAGGATATAATATTACCTAAGTAAACAGGAAATGCATTGTAAGCATTCTTCAAAATTCTGGAAATGATAGAGAAAGCTGCCTGCCTGGACAGTCATCCAAAGTTCCTCTGCAACATTGGGACATCCATCTTCAGCCTATGGACCTAGAGTCTCTCAGTCGCTTCTCTCTGTGTCATGTAGAATATCTAGCAGTCTCCTCTGTGAAGCAGGAACCTGAAGGACCATCTTGCCTTGCCAAGTTCAGTGGTCACCTTCCTATGAGTCCTGTATGTCCAGTCGATATAATATTTTGTCAAGCAGTCCAGGTAAGAACAGTTTCTTGCCCAAATGGTTATTTTTGTCAAGAAGAAAATAAACTCCATATGGAGTGTCTTTGATGCCCATCTTCCTCTTTGAAGTAAATCGGTGGTGCCAGGACCAGATGTGACTCATTGGCCAGGAAAGTTTAAGTTTTTAAAACATTTTAAATGCTATATTCTGTAGGTCTTTGAAGTGTTTGAAGATTACCTATCTAATAGATATATATCTATGTATATCTATAAAACTTAACTAAAATGACTATAAGTTTGACTATCATTAGAAAACATAGAATCTGTATTTAATTATACATTACAATTTCAAATGAGCTGCACAAACATAATACCTTAAACAAGAGTAGAAATATACATAGAGTATAACAAAATTAACTTTAAATTTGTATCAATAAACTAAAATCCATAGCAATGTAAAACATTTTAAACAAGTTGTTACTCTTTAAAATTAGATTCAATAATCTACCTTTTTATCCTATCATACCTATACTATCCCCTTTACTTCTTTAGAAAGAGATTGCATTTATAATCAATCCCCTTTAAATAAAAATGAACATTTATAAACAATATTTTGGGAATTTGGGCATAGCTTCTCATACTACTTCTTTCTGGATGGGGGTGCTGGCAATCTTATGGGAATCCTGAGAAAATTAAGATGAGAAAATTAAGAATTATGATCAAGTCCTAACTGGAGTACTCAGTGAGGCTGCATTGTCTGAGCCAGTTGCCTTGAAGCTAATCTGGATGTTGGAACATCTGGAGACCTCTCAGGGAGTCTTCCTTGATCAAACCATATTAGCCTGAAAGCAATCCACAGGTTCTCATCTTCTGTGGAATCCAAAGCAGAACCTCTTTTCCAAAGCAGCATATCCTTAGACACAAATTTTGAAATCAAGATACCTTTAAAATACACATATTGATTTAACTCAGCAGCCTTTACAATCAAATGTCTCTCTGTAAATAAAAATCCCAGACAATACAATCCAGATTCTCTGTGTAATATCTGTGTAATATCCATCTTTATGTGGCTTAATTTTATATTACTTTTACTGTCTCTTTAAAGACTTTTTTTAAAAAAAACTATTTCTTTATATAACTGTCTATATTCATTTTCCTCTCTCTTCCAAGCCTACATACATTTTTACACACACTGTAAACCATTTAAAGTCTTATTCCATCTGAATCGGTTTTATTGTGAATCTATGGCTTTAAACCGCAGTGGATAGTACTGAAGTGGCAGCCTTGGCTGCTGACTCTGCCCACTTCAGCTTCCCAATGTGATCTTGGTACATATACCTCCAGCTCTGGGAGCCAAAGGCACCACCAACTCTTAGAAGTAGTGGGTCTATGCCTTCATCAAAGCAGCGTGTAGCCCAGAAGCCATTTTTCTTTGTCTGTACTATCAAAAGCTAAATCTACCACACAGTGTGCTGCACGGCTTGGAAAGTCTCTGTGTAACTTTGGGGGAATCCGCCATGCAGTAGCTCCGCCCCACTCGCTGCAAACCCACCACATTCAGGGAACATGTCACTGTACCTAGCCCCGTCATGAGCAACATAAACTAGGAAGGTGCAGTTAGCTACATTTATAATCTCTTCTTAAGCTCTCTTAGGTTTTAGGTGGAAACTCTTGCCACCATGTCTAGGCACCATTTGTAATAGTCCTGCGGCCCACTTACAAAATAATCACTCAGAAGCTTATATTAATTATAACTGTTTGACCATTAGCTCAGGCTTATTACTGACTTAAATTAACCCATAATTCTTATCTATGTTTAGCCATGTGGCTTGTTACCTTTTCTCAGTTCTACCTTGACATCTTGCTTTCTCTGTGTCTGACTGGCAACTCCTGACTCAGCCCTTCCTCTTCCCAGAATTCTCCTCGTCTGCTTGCCCCACCTATACTTCCTGCCTGGCTACTGGCCAATCAGTGTTTTATTTATTAACCAATCAGAGCAACACATAGTCACAGCATAGGGAAAGCTATCCCACAGCAATATATATATACACATTTTGTGTGTGTACGTGTGTGTTTATAAATACTTCATCTTAGAATTCAAACTGAGGTTAAACATTTAAAAGTATCACAGATAAGGAAGAATTTACATAACTTGGAGGCATAGTACATCTACATACATGCACACACACGTACACACACACACACACACACACACACACACACAGGAACACACAGTGTTTCTGTGTCTGAACATGGACAAATAAATGTTTTCCCAGTGGATTAGTGCTTTAAGGCTGACTGTTGAAAGACCATCCCTTCATTTTATTCACACAGAGTGGAGCCAAGAGGAAACCTGATTTTGAAGGCAACACAAATATTAATAGTAGCTGAAGGAAATTCTGGAGAAAACTCAAGTGGCACATTTTTGTGTTGATCATGCATCCCTCAAGCCATTCAATTGTGAATGAAGAACTTCTGGCAAAGGACAGTGGGACAAAACCTGCAGACTGCAGACAGTGAGTTCAGGCCCTCTGTCCCACTAAGCATGTGGTGATTCTTAAGGTGGGCTGTAGCCTATCGGGCTGTTCTTAAGTCAGTGTAAGATTACGGCTGGGGAGTTAATTTCTGATCTCTACAGCACTGAATGCAGTAGCATTTGAAATCTGTAGCATTCTCACCTTCCCTTTTAAACCCAGGAGATGTATCCTACTAAAATACACACTTACTGATATCCCTATTAATTTTTGAATTTTTTTATGTAAAGACTATCAGACAGTCTAGGAAAACACTGAAAAAACAGTCAGCACCTCTAATCCTTTGACCTATTTGATTCAAAGAATAAATTAAGTGTGGGAATCTAACAATTTCAGAGGAGCTTGTGGTCATGAAACCACAGCCCTTTCTCTGTAATCTTTTCATACCTAAAGCACCTTATGCATTGGAATTACCAGCATCCTCTCTTACTTTGTGTATCTTAAATAAACTTGATTATTGGTTAGAATTCCTTCTGAAAGTCCCAGCAAATTATTCTTTCACCTTTAAGAACCTCTCCCACACTTTTATATAATCAGAAAAAATATCTGTCATGAAACATAGAAATCTTTCTATACATACATATTTATATTTCATTTTTGTTTTATATTTATCCAAGCAAAGGTTTCATTTCAGTACACCTATTTCTGAATCTTGACTTGCTAATTCAGTCAACATCTCCTGAGAGTGCTTAATGTAGTTGCAAAATCCTGTTTTAGCATGGTCTGGGATTTCATGGCTGTGCACTAGGACAGCTCTCTCTGAATTAAAAAAAAAATTGGAGATGCTAAAATCCTATTTAAGTATCCTTAAACTGAAGAATCACAGAGAAAATTTTCCATGGAAAAACTGTTTTTCATGTAAAATTCCACAGATTTTAATGTTTCCACAAAAAGGAACAAAAATCTCCTCATAGCCTACACTGTCACCTTAAAGCACATTGGCATAATATACTCAGCCTTCCCATCTTCCTCTCTGTCAGCAGCAGAGATCAGCGTCATCTTGGGAAATCACTGTAAGTGTGGCTGAACTCACTCTGACTTCCTTTGCCCTTAGCTGTGGCCTTGGCGTGTTTGTCTATCCTACCTGTGAAGACTCATTTAGTTATGTACTTGGCATGTTTGGTTTTGGCTTCCCAGAATTCTACTTCAGCCATGAATAAAGCCTTCCATTTTCATGACACAGATGCCTTACTGGCATCTATAGCTAGATTTGATTCCTAGGACCTACCCTATAAAACTAGATATGATATAAAGATGACCTCACACAGTTAAAGGGGAATTGCTAATCTTTCTTTCTACCTCCTTCTTTCTCTCTTTCTTCCTTCCTGCTTTCTTGCTCTCATATATATATATATATATATATATGTATGTATATCCAACAAATAAATTGATACATACATATCTACATATATCTATATTTTAGCCTATAGTCCGTACCCTACATCCGCCAAGAAGAATGAGAAAAAAGCCTCCATACTTAGCATTAAGGAAACAAAACAGTTAAAAGCTGCTTTAAGAAGCAGCAACATCTCAAGGACATTCAATTTAGAGATCTTAATCTTTCATTTCCTGATTTACATCAACATTTAACGTAGAGAAAGCTTCTTGTATACTTTCCTACTGGGGACGATATGAGTAATTGATATTTAATGGCTGCTTTTACCCAAGGAATATGAAAAGAGATTCTAAGTTAAATCAATAATTTGGAACATTGAGGTTTTTTATTAAGGAATTTTTTATTCATTTTACATACCAACCACAGATCCTCCTCTCTTCCCTCCTTCATCCCCTCTAGCCTTCCCCTCCCCAGTCTTCCCCCCATTCCTCCTCCAATAAGATGTTTTGAAGAAGTACAAAACAGAATGAAAACAGAGCAGAACATCTTTTGTGATATCTAAGGATCAGTTTTTAAAACTAAAGTCTTCCTAACACCCCGCAGAGACATATGTGTTGTTATTTTATCACAGCGAAGATTGCTTATAGTTGGCAGAACATCTACGCTGCTTCCATCTATTATTGTGTCATAGGAAAATGTGTAGCCCTTGTTAGGTCTCAGCTATCACTCCATAAAATGGAAGCTTCAGATCCTTGCCTCGTCTAAGCCATTGATGATTTGCTCTCTAGCTTCCCACTATGGTGTGGAGACCCTACCCAGTAGCCCTGTGGGGCAAGCTCAGAAACCTGAGAAGTTGCCAAGCAGAATTGATTTTCACAGCCCAAGGAGAGACAAGCCTTCCAACTATATTCCTGAATATTAGCAGCCATTTATTTACTAATAAGTTCAATAACTATGTCAATCACTCTTATGTTCCTCTCTCAGTCTCTCTCTCTGTTTGTGTGTGTACATGTTTGTGTGTGTGTGTGTGTGTGTGTGAGAGAGAGAGAGAGAGAGAGACAGACAGACAGACAGACAGACAGAGACACAGAGAGAGGAAATAGTGTTATACATTGGCATCAGTTTCCCTACCATCTGGGTCTAGAGAAACAATCTTAAATATCTAAGTGAAGTGTGAGTGTGACCTACTGTGTGGCATCTTCATGGCTTTCCAAAAATTAGTCATCTCATTACGCTTTTTTAGCACTTATCAGTGAATACTCTTATATTGCCTTAGCATTTTTTATGTACCTGCCCTCCTGATGGATTTTAAGCATTACACAGATAGCATCTTAAAGTGTCTTAAGCCTGTTATCTGAAGCCTGCTGTCTACCTGTAGTAAAGAAACTTATAAATTGAATGGTGAATGGTTATTCTTTTCTTTTTCTGAGACATGGTTTCTCTGTGTAGCCCTGACTGTTCTGGAACTCACTCTGTAGACCAGACTGGCCACAAACTCACAGAAGTCCACCTGTCTCTGCCTTCCAAGTGCTGGGATTAAAGGCATGTGCCACCACCACCTGGCTTGTGAATGGATATTATTTGTATTTAATCAGTGCTTTGAGGGAAGAGACCAGAGTCTAAAATGGACAGTGCCATTTTAGGTGTAAAAAAAAAATTGCAATTTGGTTCTTCTGCCTGTAAAAATAGAAATGCTTGTCCATATTCTTCTGCAAGCACTGGCACAATGAGGATGTTCTGTAGTCATGATACAGAAGTCCCAGGATTTCACTAATCCAGGAGACATGCTGACTTCAGCCACAGATGCTTATTCTTTTACATTTGCTTTCCACAGTTGGCAAATTGTCTCTATATAATTAATTTCAATTAACTTCCTTCAGCCAATCAACAGACCATAAACCAACTTTGCAGTTATGAACAAAGATTTGTGATAAGAATTTGTTCCCCATTAATTGTTAGTTCATTAGATGTCTGGGCCCAGAGAGTTATAGTAGCTATATTTTTAGTTTCTCATTTATGACTGCATTAATACATTTAAAATAAAACCCTCAATCAGTGTGCTCAGAATATTAAATGTTTTAAATCAACTCTACCAGAATTCTAAGATGGCTCTAACAATATAATAAACACATTCAGGAAGATTCTGAAATTTAACTAACAATTCAATAAACCCACGACTCCAAAAGCAAAGATTCTGTTCTTTTGTGTCCCTTCACCATAATGTGAATAACTAGACCCACAGTTGTGCATTTATCTAGTTGCATTCCACTAAAACAATAATCTCAAGAAAATATGATTATTTTGATATTGATCTATTTCTGGTAGATGCTGACTGGAAGAAAATCAAATCACAATAGGCTAGAAAAAAAATGAGTTCTTTCAAAGCTGAAGCGGGAATTTAGCAGTGTGAGGAGCTGATAAAAAAAGAAAGGAGGGTGAAAGAGAGCTAATGAGACAATTCTACTGATCTGCTAAAATCAATGTTTTGTGAATGCAGTATGTGAGGCTCGAAAATTCTTAGTTGCTTGGAAAAGATCGACCTTAGGAGGCTTGTAGCACAATTTTTAAAGGGTCTTATTAACAAACAACTCAGGAGCCAGATATTGGGGTGAATGCTGAAAGATCAGAGAAACAGAACAAGCCAGAGCCAACCTCACCTCGCCAATTCCTCAGCTGACTATGTTTCCTCAAACTGGAAGCCTCTGTGTCCTCATTCAAATGGATCTCAGCTGAACTGCTGCTAAAAGCCTAAAAGCTTAACAGAGCTTCTAGTTCCTGGTCCTTGAGCCTTAATATACCTTTTTGCTTTCTGCCATAACTTCATGGGATTAAAGGCATGTGTCTTTCCCAAACAAGACATGAGATCTCAAGTGCTGGGATTAAAGGTGTGTGTCACCATGCCTGGTTGTTTCCAGTGTGGCTTTGAACTCACAGAGATCCAGATGGATCTCTCCTTCCAGAAGGCTAGGATTAAAGATGTGTGTGCCACCGTTTTCTAGCCTCTATGTCTATCTAGTGGCTGCTCTGTTCTCTGACCCCAGATACGTTTATTAGGGTGCATAATATATTGGGGGACACAATATCAGAGGCTCATATAAAGAAAAAGAGAAGCACAGAGAACAAGACATTGAGGTTTCAGAGGTGGACAGGATACAACAGAGACAAGAAACCTACAAAAAAGCAGCTGTGGAGGACCATGGTTTCCTTGGAACTAAGAGCTGGTGTTGCCATTCCTTAGAAGACTGGGTGATTAAATGCTGTATGTGAGAAATTTAAACACTGTAGAGTAGTGTTAGGTTCCCATGCTACTACAGAGAAGAAAGGGAGAAAACAACAGTTATCTGAAAGCTTTATATAGCCACTTTGTGGTGGTTTGAATGAAAATGCCCCCCAGAGACTCATAGGAAGTGGCACTATTAGGAGATGTGACCTTGTAGGAGTAGGTGTGGCCTTGATGGAGGAAGTGTGTCACGGGGGAAGTGGGTGGAGGGGAAGGAGGCTTTGAGGTTTCAAATGCTATGCTCAAGTTGGGCCCAGTGTTTCTCTCTTCTTGCTGCCTGCTGATCTGGATGGAGAAGGCTCAGCTACCTCTCCAGTATCATGTCTGTCTACATGCCACCATGCTTTTCTCTGTGATGACAAATGGATTAAACTTCTGAACTATAAGCCAGCCCCAATTAAATATTTTTCTTTCTAAGAGTTGTCATGGTCATGGTGCCTCTTCACAGCAATAGAAACCCTAATTAAGACATACCTGAACAAGTTACTTAAGGCAGAAAATATAAGCACAGCCTCAACAGAGGAGAAATGAAGAGGTCCCTATTGTTCTTTTGGCAGTTATTTGTAGGAATGGTGAAAATAGACTATGGAAACTTTGTTTTGAGGTACTCTAAAAGTCCTTCAATGTCTGACATCTTTGTTGTCACATTTGGATGCTTATGCAAAAGATGGTTAAGTAGGTACAGGTGAAGTCATTCTATCCTATGACCTCACCATTTAGTACTTACAAACTCCTTAACTGATAAGGCTGAGAGGTAAACGGTAACAATTACCAAATACGTCAGCCAGGCAAAGACACACCTCCCTTTACCTTACACATCAGTGGCTAAAATTTTTCTTGGGACTCCATCTCATAGGCCAGGAGTGACATAGTCAGCCTTCTCTGTGGCCAGAAGTTAAAAATCAAATACCACTGAACATAAGAACTGTTGCCCTAATATATTACAAAATTAAAATGGTACAGATGTTAAGTGGACATAGAGGTCATTTAGTCTTTCATTTTGTGAACAGGAAAATGAGACAGAGAAAAAAAGAGCTTATCATGTGCAGCCATGCAGTTGGAAGAGGCGTAGTCCAGAATATCATTGCTTCTTCTTGGCTTTCCTTTTCCTTCTCTTTCAGTCAGCTGGCTGACCCTGCTTATAATATAATATAGAAGGATTCTAGTTTATTGAATTATACCATAATGATAAAAAAACCAAACCAAAACCAAAACAACAACAACAAAAAACAAGCAAACAAAAGAGAAACAGCTCCTTTGGGCTGGCCCACTCTGGTGAGCTGGCTTGACCATTGCCTACCAGTGCCACATTCAGCATCCAAGACCAGCTAAGTCACCAATCCTGGGACCTGTTCTAGTCTGCTGAGTTCCCTGGACACTAGCCCACCTGCATGCTCTCCAGCTCCTAGAGCTAGCACAGGCTACACACCTTGGGTACTAGCCCAGTCTGTTGTTATTCTTAGTCTCTATATATCGCCCTGGTCCCACAGCTTGCATGCTTGCCCAGTCTGTTGACTGCCTGAATCTAGCCTACCTGTACCATACAGAAACTCCAGACCCAGCCTGGCTGTGCTCCAGGCCAATCTGATGAGTTCCGTGGATTGTATAGACCACCTGTACACTCTCTAGCTCCTAGACAAAGCCCAAGGTGCACAACTGTGGGCCAGTAAAATCTGAACAAACTGACCCAAGTCCATCCATGCTGTATCTAACCTCCAGAACTAGCATGAGTAATATCCTGTGTACCCATTCAGTCTAGTGAATCTGACAAATACTAACCGGCCTGTACTATTCTTTCTTTTAAATTCTTCTCTCATATATTACATCCCAATCACAGTTTCCCCTTCCTCCTCTCCTCCCAGTGATGCCCTCTACCTCCCCTCTCTCCCAGATCCACTCCTCCTCCTTTCCTTTCAGAAAAGGGCAAGACTCCCAAGAGTATTAAACAAATACGTCATATTGAGTTGTAAGAAGACTAGGCACATACCCTCATATTAAGGCTGAAAGAGGCAATCCAGTAGGAGGAAAGGGGTCCCAAAAGCAGGCACAAGATTCAGAGACAGCCCCTTCTCCTACTGTTAGTAATCCCATAAGAACACCAAGCTACACAACCATAATATATATGCAGAAGACCTAGAGCAGACCCATACAGGCTTTCTGGTTGTCAGTTCAGTCTCTGTAAGTCCCTATGAGCCCTGGTTAGTTGATTCTGTGGGCCATTTTCTTGTGTCCTTGACCCATCTTGCTCCTACTATCCTTCCTTGCCCTCTGCTGCAGAATTCCTTGAGCTGAGCTTAATGTTTGGCTGTGGGTCTCTGCATCTGCTCTCATCAGTTGCTGGATGAAACTTATCTGATGACAACAAGATGGAGCCCACACCTGACAGGCCAGGAACTAGAGTCTGAACAGCCCAGAGACCCAGGATAGAATCGAACACGACTGGCAAAAAAGTCAATGAAATGATTTCAAATGATACTCTGCTGTATTCATAGACCAGAGGCCCACTCTATGCTATTTTTAACCCGCAGGCTCAGCTCAGGTCCCACATTTCTATGTGCCACCCCAACCTGGTGAATCCACTGGACTTCAGTGTACCCACTCCATATCCAACCTCCAGGTACGCACATTTGTACTCCCTAAGTCACTGAAATTTCACTTGCCTGCACTATCCCCAGCTCTCAGCCATAACCAGGGTGTCACAGCCTGTATGCTGGGCAAGTCTGCTGAGTGTTGAAGTCCACAGCTTACCAACATCATTGCCACACAAAGCAGAGCTTAAGTGGCAAAGCTTGCATACAGTCCAAGGACATCCAGCCATTTGTCCCATTTGCATGCTTTCTTCTTTACCACTGACTTGGAATCACTCTTATTCCTCCAATCTAATATTAATACTGAATATCTGAAGGGCTGGCCTACCTACTCCTCATACCTGATATGTGTAATCAATCAAGCTGCAACAACAAAGACAAATCCAAATTTCTACTCAAAGTAGGTAGCCTAGAATCACATCAGACACACCAATAACAGAAGTCTACATACCCACAAACAATATGAAAAACCAAGACAATAATATCATACCTCCTCTCAAACTTACCAGTCTGAAAAATTGTTCTCCAATGAGAATTATCCAGATGAACTCTAGGACACAAAACTCAAAATATAATGTGCACAAATCAAAGACTTCAAGGAATTCAAATAAGAAACAAACAAGCAGTTCAATGAACTTAAAAAGAATAACAGCAAATGCCTGATTGACCCGTAGGCAAGCATGTAATGCATTTTCTTGATTGATGATTGGGTAGAAGACCTAGAGCAGACCCTCACTGTAGGCAGTGCCACCCCTGGAATGGTGGTCCAGAGTGCTATAAGAAAGCTGGCTGAATGAGCTGTAATAAGCAAGTCAGTAAACAGTACTCCTCCATGGCCTCTACATCAGTTCCTGTCTTGGATTCCTGCCTGGATGATAGACAGCTGTATGGGTCTGCAGAGGACCTAGGGCAGACCCATACAGGCTTCCTGATTATCAGTTCAGTCTCTGTAAGTCATTATGATCCCTGGTTAGTTGATTCTGTGGGACGTTTTCCTGTGGTGTCTTTGACCCCTCTTACTCCTACAATCCTTGTAGATGAAATAATAAATAAGACTGTCTGATTTTTCTGTCCCTGGAGCTTTCCCATAGCCACAGGGATGGAGCTCTCCAGAACTGCAGTCTTTGGCTTCATATTTCCTTCCTTTAGCATGCCACTTTTGAGAACTATTCCTGATGCTAGACATTCTTAAAGTCCACTTCTTTTAACCTCTGTCAATATCTTGTTGATAAACATAACAAAATTTGACGATCTAGTATTAAATTAAAGGTGTGTCATAAAACATGAACTGTGTACCACAAATTATTTCCCTGAGATGGGCCATCTCTCAAATTCCTTCACTTGCACTTGGATAGATCCTCATATAACCTCTGTCTTTGCAGAGCCTTGAGAGGGTCTTCTTCCAGGAGATATGGTGACTTGGAGGATTTATGTACACCATCTTTAAGGACTAGGGTCAGGCTTACATGGAATTTCTAGAGAGTATCAAGAAAGAGTATAGAGAGCTTCTCCCTTACCTTCTCTACTTTCTTTCAGAACCTGTGTAAATAAGCTTCAATTCTCCCTACCCCTTTCCTTTCTCAGAAGCACTCAGAGCACAGTTGGCTGGAAGATTTGGTGATACTTCATAGATGATAGTCAAAGGTGACAAATGCGGCAAAATGAGACCACGGCAGACACTAAAAATTTGGTAGTTCTGCTATGCATTCATTGTGAGTGGGTATGGGAAGAATAAATAACCAAAGGCAATAAGATCACCAATCTGTGAAGTCAGAGCTGCCAAGCCTTGGCATTATTCACCTCTGCATTCTTTCAACTAGCACAATCCTTGGCAATTGGAATTTCAAAATATTTATAAAAAGTGGTTGAAAATAAAAGAATCTGTGAGTTAAAGTACAACTCATGATAATATATGACCTGTGATATCTCTATTCCTTATTTATCCCTCTGCCTTTGCCTATCATTTATAAGATCATCTATAAAATGATAAATATGAAAGCTTCTTCATAAATCACCTAAGTTTTTAACCAAAAGAAAAAGTAAATGACTTACTCCAAATATATATTTCATAAGGAAAGAGGTAAGAAAACCACAAGTTTTATTTATCTAATTATCTCTCTCTCTCTCTTTGGTGGAGTAATTCTTCACACAGGGCCACTTGGGGTCCCTTCATAAATAATGAGTTTCTCTATGCTTTCCTTCTATGACCTCACCCCACCCTCTGCAACACAGCACAACCATCACCACTTCCAAATGCAGCAATTCCCTTCATGGGTTTTAGGGCACTCTGGTGTGATATTGTATATAAAGTCTTATTGATGTAATATTGGTGCTGTCCATCAACTGTAAATTCCACAATGGCAATACTTTATTTTTAAATCTCTAGTCTATTTCATTCTAAAACTCATATGGGTGCCTGTCAAGTATTAGGTTCTCAGTAAATAATTTTTGAGAAATTAAAACAATAAACAAAAAAATAGCTGGGAATAGAGCTCAGTGGTGGAGCTCTTTCTTAGCACACAGAAGGTATTAGGTTCAACCCCATCATCTTCCTCCCAAATAAGAAAAAAATGTAAATATGAACAATTAATTCTTTGCTGGGAGACTATCTAGATAAGAAAAAAATGGATGCTCTAACGTATAGAAAAGTAGAAACTAACATTATAATAAGTCAATACGCCTTCCTTTATTCTAGGATAGACAATGGGAGTAGCTCAGAAGTAATATGTGTAAGTTATAAAGAGGCCTTAGGATCAATCCACAAGAAACATTGTTTCCGGGGAAACCTGCTACATCAAGGAAGAGCAGGGGGGACTACTGAGGCACAAGGAGCAGACGAGGCAGGAGCCATGAAAGTGCTGCTGGTAGACATTGCAAAGCCCAGAATTCGGCAGTGACTTCCATGTGTGTGTGCTCTAAAGTTGTAGCAGTGGAAAGCTGACGGTGGATGAGCAGTTAGGAGGTCATGAATAAAAGGAACTATCCTTTATTTTGTCTGATTCTTGTTTTACCACACCACTGTTATGTAATGTTGAACCACAGTATTATAGTTTCTTCCCATGTGAATGGAGATGGTAAAGCATGTCCCAACTGTCTCCCAGGGTTACCAGAAGGACTGAAAGAGCACGATAGGCTGGCTTCCTATCATGTCAAAATATAGCCTGGAGAATGTTAGTGTTATCAGTAATCCTCCATTAACTTTAAATATTAAGAAGAGGAAATGAAAAGCATGTGGGTGTTAGTGACTATACTTTCTCCATAATGTAGGCATACTTGTACACTAACTTTATCAAAAGGCTGTTAGCTATTTCTTCCTGTCTTCACTACTTCCTAGTTCTTAGAACAGGGGGATATATGTAACACATACATTAGGCAAGTCCTACAGTATATTTGATACCCAATCTAAAAAACACTGGGTGACATAGTAAAAATCAAAGGAGCATTGTAACTCACCAAGCCTCCCCAGTCAAGTCCTCTCAGGCTTAAATCTACAGCCCAGGCTCTCTGCTATTCACTGTAAACTGAAGGCTCGCAATCTTCAGCACCTCTCCTTAAGATTGTAGAGGAGAATATAAAAACTCAGGTTTTCCTTAGGGAATCTGGAAAACCCAGCAAATCATAGAAATACGGAGAGAATGATGGGTTTCATCACAGTGTGCTTCAGCTTTGCAAAGGTCTGCAGGAAAGACAATGAGAGAAAACAAAAGCCAGTACCCTGGAAATGGCTTTCTGTACTCTGCTGGGTCTATTCTATGCAAGTTCTAGACAGTGATGGAATTCTGTGAAAAGGCTCATCAGTGGTACACATTTTTTTCTTCTCATGACAGATAAAACACATGAGAAGGCAACAAAGGTTTCTGTGGTGCTAGTTTTCTCATCTATAAGATGAGATCCATATACAGTGACTGACTGATTGTTGCCATGGCTTCTCTTCTCATATAAATGGAGACAGTGAAGCATGTCTCTTCTGTCTCACTGTTGTTCTGTTCTTACCTTTGTACCTCCACTGTCTACTCTTCCTCAAAAACATACACATAGAAGTAATAGTCATATTATACAGACTCAGCAGGTTGTATTATACATTTAGGAATATGCATGGTGTGTGTGTGTGTGTGTGTGTGTGTGTGTGTGTATGTAATAATATTTTTTAAAAGAGGTCATGAGTTTGGAAGAGATTGAGTCAGGGCACATGGGAGAAGTTGTAGGGAGGAAAAGGAAGGGAGGAATGGCATAATTATATTATAAACTTAAACTTCTAAAAAATTAAAATAAAAATTGCCTACTATGAATAAGCTGTTAATTAAAATAAGATGTTGTCATAGTTAGATTCTCCATTATCACAATAAACACCATGACCTAAAACAACTCAGGAAAGAGAGGTTTATTACATATTACATCTTAGAGTCTATCACAAAAAGAAGTCTGGGAAAGAGCTCAAGGAAGGAACCTGGAGGTAGGATCTGAAGCAGATAACTTGTAGGAATGCTGCTTACTGGATTTCTTACAGGCTCATGTTCAGCTACCTTTTTCATACCTCTCAAGACTGCTTGTCCTAGAATGGCATCACTCAATGTGAGCTGGACCCTCCCTGCATCAATCAATATTCAAGAAAATGCCACACAAATAAACCTACAGGGTTATCTTATGGAGGTTTTCCTCAACTGAATTTCCTTCCTCCTAGGTGACTCTAATTTGTGTCAAAGACATATTTTTTACATAAATGTCACCCCAGCTGAACAAGTGTTATACCTCTCCAGTGAAAGACCAGGGTCAGAATGCATATGCTATTCAGTTAGCTGGACCAGAGAAGAGGTAGAAGGAGTACTTTCATTTAGCACTACCATCCATGGTGTGTGTATGTGTGTGTGTGTGTGTGTGTGTGTGTGTGTGTGTGTGTGTGTGTGTGCTGAGCATGCTTCTTTGTAAGTTATAAAACAAAATTATTTCCTGTATACAGAAGGACAGTGTATTCTGTAGAAAGAAAGAAGCCTGTGTCATGGGAATGAATGCATTTGTAATTTGAGGGACACTAGAGTTAAATCCTTGAGGTCACAGCATGAGTGGTTCTTGTAGAACACTATGTTTGTATCTCATGGTATGCACACACAAAGCTTGGACAGTTATACGAATAACTTGGGTGATAAACAACAGTTGGTTGCAGCAGACATGTTGGAGTTAATATAGGATACCAGCATCTGAAGTACCCCTAAACCACATGTAAATTCATCCCTTTTTTTCTGAAGTATTCCCCCAGCCTGGTCTTAAGGCTGTAAGAAACTGAAAAGTAGCAAGATACATGAGTAGACATAGTTCTAGAATATTCTATTTCATACTCAAGCAAAGAAAAATAGTTTCCTCTAACCAAACTTGGTAGCATCTAGGATCCAATGGCATCCAAACATCTGAGGAAGGAACATTCAACATAGACTTTACTTCTGACCGTAAGACATGCTCTCATACACCAAAAAAAAGTCAGAAATCAATTCATCAGTATTTTCATATTTTTATCCCTTTTTCTCTCTTTCCTCATCTTCCCTCTTCTACTACTTCACACTAAACCAATAAACAATACTGTGGGGACTCTGCAAATACCAGGGCCAGCAGAGCAATGATCTGCATGAGGCAAGAAGGAAATTTGGTTCAACACAACTCAGTAGCCAGTGTTGGTTCAAACTTTGAGAGTCTGACACCAGGCAGTTTATTTTAGGCATATTTAAGTGCAATTTAGAAAAAAAAGGTTATAACACAATCCCATGTGCACAATGAGGCATAATTAAATCAAAACACTCCTTTTTCCATGAAGATCAGTTCCATAGGTAGGCAAATAGTGTTATTTTAAGGGCCTAGTGGAGGATCTGGTGTGGTCTCAGTCATACCAATAGCTCAGAGGTTACCTTGTCTCTTAACCATTTCTAGTCCTGTATGTGACAGGGTTGGGGGTGCCCCTCTCTGGCTGTACAGATAGCACAGGGGTCACCTAGACTATTAGCCATCTCTAGTCCTGTTTGTGGGAGCTTGGGGGAGCCAGGTATGGCCTGGTCCTACCAATAGCACAGAGATCACCTAGGCTATTAACCATCTCTATTCCCAGCCTCCTGAATGGAAAAGAAGTTACACATCTCTTCCTTTGAAGAGATAATTCTGTCTACTTATCATTCCTGGTTTCCTTAGTACTTATCTGTGAGTGAAAGAACATTTGTACTTCCAACACAATAGGAAAGTCAGAACGGACAGACTTAGACATACTTTTAAAGTAAGCACTGCCATAGCTGACCCGCCATGGAACCAACAGAAAGTTCCAGAGTAAACAAACAATGGTAGAGAAAGTCTTCATACATAAGCTTCTGGGTTTGCCTCACTGTGTACCTGCAAAACTCTCAAAATGTGAGAAGAGAATCAAAAGTTAGATCCACACTGACCCCAGAGCCAAATGAAGAGAACACTGAAACCATACCCCACAGAAGGCCCCTAGCTGCTCAGAACTTGTGACCTGAACTCTAGTAGACCTGTTACAGAGAAAAATGTTGTGTTCTCGGAATTTAAGTAAGAGTCAAAGACTCATAACACCACATTCAAAAGTCAGAATGTAATAAATTTTTGACTAAGAATTTCTCCAATTTGATAAAACATAAAAACTGTTGAAGAGATGATTAAATCTTCACAGCTGAAACCCAAGAATAGCCATACCCATCACACTGTAATCAAACTGCTCAGGGTTCAGACTGAGGCAAAGGAAAGCAGGAAGAGAATCAGTTGAGAGTTGACATTAACCTTAAGAGAATAACAGTTATGTCACTGGTGATGTCAAATCTGAAATCATATAGCCATCTTTAAAGTGCAGAGATTTAGAACTTGAATTCATGTATATACTGAAATCCAGAACTATTACAGTAAAGGGTAATTTTACTGTACATTACTTTCAAAAGAAGTTATCTATATAAATGAAGACAACAAACTTATCAAGGTTGGGTAGCATGGCTTTGCTTTTTTCTTCAAAAGTTACCATATTCTAGCTCATTTCTTTACATTTCAAAATCTTGTGAAAGAAGACCCAATGTCCTAATCCATTTATCCATTTATCTTCTGATTGCACTATGGTGACACCACGTAAATTACCATGGAAGAGACAGATGTTGTGCCTAAAACACAAGTGAATATACATAGACCAAGTGTCTGAAAAATGAATTTAAGAGTGACTTAATCAAAGTAGGTTTTCATAAGTCTTATTCCTCATTTTCAAAAATCACATAATTCTATAAATCAGATAGATACATAGATAGATGATAGATAAATGGGAAGGGATACAATGTTTATTACCAATTACCAGTTTTGCAAAAGTACATTCCATATTATAATTAATTCTTTTGCTATGTTATAATATTATTTTCTTATTAGTCCCTTTAGTTTTATTATCTTTTTGATTTTACAAACATAAAATTATTCAGTCACTTTTTTCCATACACACATACAAAACATTTTACAGAGACACCATCTCACACATTCTCTCAAGATAGACCAAACATTTGAAGATATTCAGTGTTTGCCTTATTTTGCACTATAAAAAGAATTATCATAAAAGACATATATGTATTACTATGGTAATTTTCCCTCTCCATTTTTTTAAACATTGCTATAATGGAAACTGCCTTGACTGTTTTGTCTTTTTCTATGTATGGAGCATAAGTTAAAATATGAATTTCCCATGGTATATATTGCTTCCCTTAATAATATTTTCTCACATTTTCTAGGTTTTGTTGATTTTTAAAATTTTGACAGTTCCACACTGTGAACTGTGATCATATTCATCCCATTGCCATCTCTTATTAACCCTGTTGACTCCTTCCTTCTAGAAAAATATCTAGAACTCTCCTATTTTCATGCTGTGTGAATGTGTGTGTGAGTGTGTGTGTGTGTGTGTGTGTGTATGTGTGTGTGTGTGTATGCGTGCATGCGTGTGTGTGTGTGTGTGCGCGTGTGCGCGTGTGCATGTGTATGTGTGTGCGTGCACTATGTAAATGGTCTCATCTTCTGTGTGTTTTTGTTTTGGAAGGCCACATCATTTCCAGAAGGTGGTGTTTCATAGCTTCCTTCCTCATCCTCATCCTCCGACTCTTACAGTAGATAAGCCTTTCTTTTGTAATGTTCTCTGCATCCTCAAGTGGTTAATATTAGACCCCAGTTAGGGATGGGCACTCAAGGTCACTTCTCAACACTTTGGCCATTTATGAGTCTTTGCTTTAACCACTGACCTCTACAATAAGAGACTTCTCTGACCAAGGCTGTGAGTAGCACTAGTTCACAGGTATAAGCACACTCCTTGAGAAGGCAGTCTGAGGACATGCCTGTTTAACAAAATGACAGGAATAGATTTCTTCCTAAGGCCTCTTATCACCTCAGCCATAGTTTGGTTGTACTTGTTGTTATTTGAGACAGGGTCTCACTAGGTAGCCCTGGCTAGCCTGGAACTTACTATATGTAGAGCAGGCTGGCCTCAAAATCACAGAGATCTATGCCTCTACAGTGCTGAGATTAAGGGTTTATGCCACCACATTCAGCTAGCCTTAGACTTTGGGTCATTTTCTCTTACTCATCTGATGAAGTCACTTCCCAATTCTTCAGATCTACTCAGTTTTCCCTGGTAGATCCATAGACTTGTGGAGCCTTAGGCATCATGAATCTCTTTACACATTCTCATCCCAAAGATTTGTTTTGCCTTTGCCTCCCGTTAGGTCCACCAGCTAGATCAAGTATTTCTAAGTGTTCCCCTTTTGTGAGGCCCCCTGTCTCCCATTAATTTTTCATGTGGCATTCTAACACAAAATATATTAACAGGACTATGCATTAATTACATAAGTCCTAACACTTTAGTAACTCAAGTGGTGACCAGAGTCACACTACATTCTTAGTGACTAGGATATTCCATGGCATCTTATGACTTTGTTGTGATTTTCCAGGGCACCTTGGCCAAATTTGAGAAATATAGTCCAGCTCCTTCCTTCTTCCTAATCCCCTTTATTTGGGTGGTGTAAATACTCTAGAAGTTTCTGTGACAGGGTATGTCAGGTTTGATTAATTTCTTGAAACCCTGATAATTTTAAGAGACTTCTTGTAGTTCTAACACTTGCTTGATATTTTCCCCCAGCTGGATATTAAAGGAAATCTGCTAAACAGAGTTTATTTCAGAGCTTTTCCTGTGTTATTTCCATATACCTTGAAGGCAAACAGTGATGAGACAATGAATAAAAGGACCCTGGAAGGACCTAATTCAAGTTAATCAATGACCAACATAATTAGGTCTGTCATTTTTTTAAATGACTGAAAAATATGATTGATTTTCAAAAGTATGAAATCCAATTATCTGAGACAATGGTAGAAAAAAAGCTGAAAATGATTATATTTCACCAAATAGAAGTAAAAATTTGGAAGAAGTTTTGCTATCTTATTATAATATTGTCATCCATCCTTAATACTAATGAAATATTACTTATACTTTAATGATATCGTTGATAATGCCACAGCTTGAGTTCCATAGGTAAGCAAGTTTATCATTCCTTGAAAGCCACCCTTTAATATATTGTTTTAATCTATGAGCTAATAATACTGAGGCTGGGATGATGTATCAATCCATAATGAGAGTTGCTTTAATTTAGCCATTGATAAGTAAAGGATAGTTCAATATTCATCTTCTAAGAAGGCTATTTTAATAATGGCACAATTGCCCTTCCTCTCTAACAAAGTCAACCCCTCAGGCAACACCATGCTCTAATCCCAGGCTCATGAGTGAGTGCACTGAAGTTCCCTTTTCTCAGTACTAATGGAGCCTCAAGGCTTTGAGTCTTTTCCAAGGTTCATAGACTCTGCCCTGTTCTAAGATCATTGGAGGGGAATGAGCCTTATTGATACAGTGCTTGCCTATGATCCAGGAGGCTCTATGTTGGATCTCCAGCACCACACATGAACAAAGCTAAATCAGCTGAAGAAAACTCTATGCAGTTATCAATATGAGAAGTGTCTAGAGAGTCTGTCAGTACAAGTATAATTCTTAATAATGATTCAAGTCAACACCATCATCTTACAAAGCAAAAACAGAACAGCATATCTTAATGTCATCAACTTGGATTCTGTATCTTGAATTCAAATGTTCTAGACTGGATATATCCTTTATGTTACATTTCCTAATCCCCTAGTTACTTATACAAAAGCTCAGCTATAAGGCAAATTTTGCATGATTTCCCTCTTTCATGTAATTTTCACTAGAACAAAATAAATGGAACTTGGTCTAACTAGCCAGTTATGTACAGGGCTGTCACCTTTACCCCCCCCATACCACATCCAAAAATTTCTAACCCTCCAATCTTCCTAATTGTCTGGTTAGTCTGCCTTAGAGTGTGTTATGTTAAGATGAATATGGACATATAAATAAGATAAACAAGGTCTAACCACATGGGCATGCAGGGATCACCCACATACCATTATACCACAAAATGCCTGAGTTTTGTTATAGAGCATCATTCATACTGAGTTTACCATTGACCAATGAACATTTCTCTTTGAATGGGCTGTCCTCAATTTTACTAACTCACCTAGTACCTACACTTAATGTTAATCTTTGCTCCATCTGTCTAGTTCAGACTTGAAAGTATCTTAGACATTGCTGAGATAAAACATCATGACCAGGTTAACTTGGAGGAAAGGGTTTATTTGATTTATATATCCCAATCCCAATCCAATACCCAGGGGTGTTATGGAAAGAACCTGTAGGAAGGAACTGAAGCAAAAACTGAGGAGGAATGCTACTTACTGGCTTTCTCTATATGACTTGTTCAGCCTGCTTTCTTATGCAATCCAGACTACCTGCCCAGGAGAGATACAACCCACAGTGGGCTTAGATCTCCCATAACAACCATTAATTTAATTAAGAAAATTCCCTTACAGATTTGCCTACAGGTCAATCTGATAGAGGAAACATTTTTTTTTCAATTGAAATTACCTTTTCCCAGATAATTCTGGCTTGTATCAATTTGACAAAACAAACAAGACTAAACAAAACCCCAAAAACAACCAGCCTAGAAAGACAATCAAATTAGAAAAAAAATCATTTTTAAAAAATTGTAGACTATATAGCATTTAAATTTCTTCCACAGTGTTTACTTTTATTACATAACTTTAGAAGTCAGAAAACATGAGACCAAGTGTTTCATTGAATGCAAAGTAGGTACTGATAAATATTTATGAACAGATTATATGGTGATAAATCCAAACTTGCATTGTTCAGAGAGTACTATCCTTTCTGACATCAGCCTACCAAGGACACCCCTTACTGTGCATGGTCTGTAGAGTTAGGAAAGGTTGTACACAGTCAGCTCTCAGGGACTGGTATTAGTTGCCACCAACTTTATGGATTATTCTTTGCTCTAGGATATTCAGTCCAGTTAGTCACCCACTGAGCCAACATCCACTGATTTTATTTTCTCTTATGAACTTTATTGGGGACTAACTTAGATATAGAGAACTGCACAGAACACAACCATCTCAAGAACATATCCTTCTATTATGCTCCTTATGGTGATTTGAACAAAAATGGCCACTATAGGCTCATATATTTGAACATTTGGTTCCAAAGAGATGGGCTGTCTTACAAAGATTAGGAGGTGTAGTCTTGTTGGAGGAGGTGTGTCACAGAGATTGGGCATTTAGGTTCAAAGGCCCAGTGTGCCCTCCACCCTCGCTCTTATGCTCTTTTTATTGTCTATGCCTGCAACTTCTAGATGAGATGAATGTGAGCTCTTAGCTACTGTTCTACTGCTTGCCTGCCTGCCACCATGCTTCTCCCCACCATGATGGACATGAACAACCCTATGAAACCGTAAGCAAGCCTCCAAACAAATGTTTTTTTTGTTTATGTTTTTGTTTTTGTTTTTTTTTATAAGCACCTTGGTCATAGTATCTCTTTCAAGCAATAGAATAGTAACCAAGACACTCCCTTTTGCCCTGTTCCTGGCCACCTCTGATCTAGTCAGGCAGGTTTATATTTTATGTAAATTTATATGGATGGAATTATGATGTACTCTTCTGTATCTATCATCTTCCCTTAAAATAAAGATGTTCATTGTGTTATTAATTCACTCTGGTTCTGCTGCTGAATTATTCTCTACTGTGTGGATACACAATTCATCTTTCCGTTCACATCATGCATATTTGAGTTTTCTCCCAGTGTTCAGCTAATGAAAATCAAGATTTTATGAATACTAGGATATGTCTTTGACATATGTTTCATTTTCTCCTAGAAAAATCAATAGGATGTAAGAGCTGGTAAGCATATGTTTTTTGTGTAATCACCACATTTTTTAAGGTTGACTTAGACCTATTATTTGGGTTTCCAAAAACTGTCTATGATTTCAGTTGCACTAGTGGGTAGGTAATAGTGTCTCACTGCCATTCTAATTCAGATTTACCTAGCTGTTTTTTTTATAAATTTTATTTATTGTGTGGAGGGGACATGCATGTATGACAACATATCTGTAGATGCCAGAGGACAACTCTGTGAAATCAGTTCTTTCCTGCCATCTTCATGTAGGCTCTGGAGTCAAACTCAGCTCAGCAGACTTATGCAGTATCACAAGAGTAAGATGCACACATAGAAATGTGGGTGTCATCTTAAAGTCTGGGAAATAAGGATCAGAAGAGTTTTTGATCAGATATCACTTGTCTTTCTCCTGGGACTTGGCAATGTGCCACATACCAACTAACACTCTTCAGCTAAACATGTATCATACCAGTGTATATGAGCATCTTTAGTGGCAATTTTGTGCTATGAATCAATGCTGCTACTGCCTCTAAGAAGGACATACTGATATCCCTATACATTGTGACAATAGGGAGCTCTTTTGTTGACTGACAAACAGATAAATTTAGTGTTGAGAGAATGATCACAGGCATACATGTAATGGTAGAAATTCATCCAGAAGAAAGGTCAAAGATGTCAAGAGATAAACATGTG
The DNA here is from genome assembly GCA_902168325.1 of Peromyscus nudipes. Lineage (NCBI taxonomy): Eukaryota > Metazoa > Chordata > Mammalia > Rodentia > Cricetidae > Peromyscus > Peromyscus nudipes. The sequence continues at coordinate 16,852 of CABHPH010162207.1, read as the reverse complement.
AGAAATAGAAAGCCTTCCATTCTGTATGCTTCTAGAAGTTCTAGATCAGTGGTTCTCAACCTTCTTAATATTTCAACCCTTTAGTACATTCCCTTACATTATGGAAATCTAACCATAAAATTATTTTTGTTGTTACTTCATAACTGTAATAAATCATAATGTATCTGATTTGTGGCATACCTGATATTCAACCCTTGTGAAAAGGTTGTTCAACCCCCAAGGGGTCACAACCCATTAGTTGAGAACTTCTGCTCTGGATAAACTGAGAAGGGAAAGTCTGAGCTCAATGAAAAAATTAAATAGCTTCTTCCAGATGCACATAAACAGTGTAAAGATTTCTAAGTGTGCCCCACCTAAAGACAATCTTCTTTTTAGAAGTCATAGAGCTCAAGTTGTGGAAAATCAAACCCAACTCCAAGATTGGCTGACCTACAGCAAAAATTCATGTTCCATCCTTGAAGAGTGTTCAAGATTAAATAAGGGTACTGATTGGTAAGGAGTGAGATCCTCTAACTTGGGATAGAGATGTGTGATAGAACCCTAATAAGGCTGAGGACTATGATTCCTCAAATTCTGACGGTTTAATCTCACCTGAATAAGTAGTCTTTCTGTCCTTATTAGATACATACCCACTCCCAGCAGTAGGCTTTCTATCTTTATTAGATACACACCCACCCCCAGCAGTGTTACTCTCTCCACCCTTGTCTGAGAGAATTAAAACTACAATATCTGCCAAACAGTGACCTTCCCTGAAGGAGATGCCAGACAAGGAAACACTGATGTCCCTAAGTACCCACCACTGCCTCTAGATCTATCAGCAGACCCAAGGCTAAGCAAGCTTCTCCAGGTGAGAGATAAAGTGTAGTCCAGGAGGAGCTGCACTACACCCCTGGAGAACTTAACGTTTTTACTAATTCATTCAAGCCAAAGTCTGAGGAATATGTATGGGAATGAATTTTAAGGATGTGGAATACTGGTGGAAGGAATACAAAATGTATGAAGTAGGGGAGGAAAGGGAAGGGGCAAATGATGGAATTATATTATGATATCAAAAAATAAAAAAAAAACATTTTTTAAAAAGAAACTCAATCAGGCTGAGTTTATCAATATAGGCACTCTGTGTTAAGACCCTAAGCTTAATATGGATACTCACACAGTTTTTAAAAAGGTGTCACTCCTTGTTGGATTGATTGGCTGAAGCAGCTGTTAAAAGATGGCCTCCTGAAAAAGAACTGGAGATGACTGATAGCCCTGAGCTTAGTGCTAATAAAGGGATTTTAAAGCTCAAGGGAACTTCAGTGCTGGAGCTGTGTAAAGCCTCATTTTCATCAATGAGAGGGCCCAGAAGACCTGCCCTTCAGTGATGCCATATGGGACAATGATGAGAGGGACACCATTTGAAGGGCTGTGTTATAGATCTCCTTGTGTCAGTCAGACCTTAGGGTTGGAGATGCTGCTGCACAATTGGATTAATTAAATGTGAGGGGTGTAATGGGCCCTGGAGTGGTAGGGACCAGGTGGCAGTAGTGAATCATCAAAGACAGGGGGAGAATAGTTACCATAATGGACAACACAGGCAGAGTGATTTCTATAATGGCCTGACTTGTATGGACAGCACAGGCAAAGTGATATTTATGATGGCATGGCTCACATGGACCTTTTGTATTTGCTAATCAATCATGGTGATTCCAGGAATGAAATAGATGAGAAGTCTACTATATTTTGGTTTGGTATGTATAAGCAGAAAACATTTTAGAACAAATGAAGAAAGGGCTATATTGCCTCACAGCAATAGGGAATCTTGGACCATCTGCCAATTTCCAGACTTGAGCCAGTTTGCAGAACCAGAATCCTCTGAAAGAAGAGAAAGACAGGTTCCACTGAGAAAGTACCCGGCTAAAATACCCAGGAATTATAATTTTGGGCTTTCCCCTATCATTCCCCCAGAGGGACCTATGGCCTTTTGACTAGGGTAAATGAACACTGGAAAAAAAAAACGAAGAAAAAAAACCACACTTTCTGGGACCTATTAGATAATGACTTTGAATTGATACTGATTCCAGGAGACCCCCCAAGAAGGATTGTGGCTTTCCAATTAAAGTAGGGGCTTATGGAGTTCAGGTAATACTGGGTCCAGTGGTTCTCAGATCTCGTCTTGTGATTATTTCCCTAGTTCTAGAATGTATATAATTGGAATAGGTATACTGAGAAGTTGGCAGAATTCCCATACTGGTTCTCTGACCTGTAGACTGAGGGCAATTGTGATAGTAAAGTCAAATAGAAGTTACTGGAGTTGCCTCTACCAGGGAAATAGTGAATCCCAAACAACATCCCATCCCTGGAGGAATTACAGAAATTAGAGCAACCATCAATGATTTGAAATACAAAGGAGTGGTATTTCTCACAACATTTCCCTTTAACTCTCCTATCTGGCCTGTGCAGAAGACACATTGATCATGGAGAATGAAAATAGACTATTGCAAACTTAATCAAACAGCAACTCTGATTGAAGCTCCTGTACAAAAAGTGGTGTCCTTAATTGAGCAAGTTAACACACCTCCTGATACATGGCATACAGCTAATGATATAGTAAATGCTTTACTTCTTGATAACTATGCATAAAGACCACCAAAAGCAATTTCCTTTCAGTTGGCAAGGCCAGTAGTATATGGCTCTACCCAAGAGTATATTAACCCTCCACCCTTATCTCATAACTTAGATTAAAGGGATCTTGATCATCTGTCTCTTACACAAAATATCACACTGCCTCACTACTTCCATCTAAAAATGGGAAATAAATCCAATGAAAATTCAAGAACATCATATTTGGTGAAATTTCTTGGTGTGGGGCATACAGTGATATTCTTTCTAAAGTGAAGAATAATTTGTTACACGTGGCTCCTCCCACCACCAAGACAGAAGCACAACACTTAGTGGGCTTATTGGAATTTTGGAGGGAAATACAGTTCTCACTTTACCACATTTAACAAGTAACCAAGAAAGCTAGTAGCTCTGAGTGGGAACTGGAAGAGAAGGCTCTTTCAGACATTCAGGTTTTCATACAGGTTGCTCTGCCACTTGGATCATATGATTCAGCAGACCTGATTGTACTTCAGGTATCAGTAGCAGATAGGGACGCTGTCTGGAGTCTTTAGTAGCCTTCTATAAGTGAATCACAAGAGGAGACCCTTGGAATTTGGGAGTCAAGTTCTACCATCATCTACAACCACCTACAGACAACTACTTTCTCTTTGAACAGCAGCTCTTGGCCTGTTATTGAACTTTAATGAAAACTGAACACTTGAAAATGGGTTACCAATTTATCGTGTGGCCTGAGCTGCCCATTATGAGCTGGGTATTATCTGACCCAACAACCCATACATTTAGATGTGCACAGCAGCAATCCATAGTCAAATGGAAGTGGGGTATATATGGTCAGGACCAAGCAAGTTACATGAAGAAGTTACCCAAATGCCTGTGGTTTCTCTTCCTGTTATAATGCCTTCTATTCCCAAGTATGTACATATGGTCTCATGTGCTTTGCCCTATTAGCTTTTGGCTGAAGAAGAGAAGACTGAGGTCTGATTTGCTGATAGTTCTGCATGGTGTACAGAAACCACACAGAAGTGGACAGTTGCATCATCACCTCTTTCTGAGACAACCCTGAAAGACACTGGAGAAGAGAAATCTTCAGAGTGGGAAGAACTTTGTGAAGTTAACATGGTTGTGAATTTTGCTTGGAAGGAGAAGTGGCCAAATGTCTACTGAATCATGGGTTCTAGCCAATGGATTGGCTGGGTGGGTGGTCAAGGATTTGGAAGAAGCAGGACTGGAAAGTTGGTGAAAAGGACATTTGGGGAAGAAATATGTGGATAGATCTCTCCCAATGGGCAAATATGATGCAAAAATACTTGTTCCTCATGTAAATATATATCAAAAGGTGACTTTAGCAGAGGAGTTGTTCAGTAATCAAGTAGATTGGATGACTTGTTTTGTGAACAGTCACTTGCCTTTATGAAATTTTGGTCTGGCTAGCCTGGCATTTTCTGTATCTACTGAAGTAATCATATGATTTTTTTTCTAGAGTCTGATTATGTGGTATATTTTATTTATTTATCTGTTGGTTTGTTTGCATATGGTGAACCGTCTATGCACTTCCAGAATGAAGCCAACCCAATGAAGGTGAGTGATTTTTGTATGTGCCTTTGAACTTGATTTGTAAGTATTTTGTTACAAATTTCTTATATCTTTGTTCATTGTGGCAACTAATCTTTCCTCACAATTTTCTTTGAGGATTTAATTTTATTTTATTTTAGTATCAGATAGTAACGGCTTTGATAACAGAGTTTAGTAGAATCCCTTTGCTTCCTATCTTATAGAAAAGTCTGAGAAACATTGGTGCTATTTTTTTTTGAAAGTCTGAAAGAATTCAGCAGTGAAGTCAGTGTTGGTCTGGAAATGTTTTTAGTTGGGAATTCTTATTTGCTTTATAGTTAGTTACTATTTCCATCTTTTTCTTGCTATAGATATATTTATGTTATTTGTCTCATATTGGTAGGTCATATGTATATAGAAAAATATCTATTTCTTTATAATTTTTCAATTTCATAGAATATGCTTTTAAGATATATTTAATATTGTTCTGAATTTCACTATTGTCTGTTGTTAATCTCTCATTTTTTAATTTTATTAACTTTATTAACTTTATTAACTTGGGTCTTTGTTTTCTTTGATATTTGACAGGGCTTGCTGGTTTTGCTTTTCTTTTCAAAGAACCAAGTCTTTGTTTTATTAATTTATTTTTATAAGGATTTTATTTGTATGTTTCCATTTCATTAATTTCTGCCTTGATCTTGATTAATTAATTTTCTAATTACTGATTTTGGACTTGGTTTTTTTCAAAACCCTGTTATTATTAAGTTATTTATTTTAGATTTCTCTGAATATTTTATATGCAAGTTTTTGTAGTTATAAACCTCATTCTTATTTATGTTTTATTGTACCACATAGGATTTATTGTATTTTCATTTGCATGCAGTGGTAGGGATATATTTATTGATTGATTTCTTCAATGACCCATTCGTCATTTCATAGTGTGTTTTTTTCATTTTTGTGAGTTTGTTTATGTTCTGTAGTTTCTGACTTGTAAATAATTTAATTTTGATTGTTTTAAACATTCAAGGTAAATTGAAACAACTATATAAATTCATTAAACATTTGAAATAAATATAATAATAATACGTCTTTTACCAGTTTAAAGAATAAAATTTAGAAAATCCTTTTATAGTCACACTGCAAAGACACAGTACCTCTTTCTCCCTTCAGGTTTAACTAATCTCTTCACAAGGCTAACCTTCAGGTGCCTCCTAGAGACTAGAGACTAACTGTCCAAGATGAGACTATTTTCAAGACAAAGAAAGTAAAACTACTGTGAAAATCTATCTCTTGAATTCCCTGTGGGCTATTTATTTGTGTGTTAAACAGTCTTTTCTCATTCCAGGAATATTTGCGTTCAACACCCCCCCCCCCCCCGCAAAGAATAGTTATTTAAACCCATCTACATTCCCCAACCTTCCAACATGAAATATCAACAATAACTTGGTATCCTATAGGAGAATATTTTAAAAGCTTTATTTATATGCAGAAGAAGAAGAGGAGGAGGAAGAAGAGGAGGGAGAGGAGGGAGGAGGAGGAGCAAAACAAAATAAAGCAAAACAAAATAAAATCAAGAAGATGGTATAGGAAGAATATTAAGATAATGCCCGCATGGTTTTCACAGCCAGCTTCTTCTTATGAAAGGACTCACAGTGCCGTGAGCAGTGACAGGTCATCCATAGGTTCCAATTGCACTTCTCATACTCTAACAGCATACTGGAGACCGCCAGGATTGCATATTATATTTTAGAATATTGATTTCTACTCTTAGACTACCAGGCTTTAAAGCAGTAAGAATAGGGAGTAGTGTCACCTCTGGTATGATACAAGATAGGAGACACAAGCCTGGACATTTTAGCCATCTGACTGTGACAATAACTTTGGATATTCAATAGCAGAATATCACTATGACAGCATTGGTCCTACATTCATAGAATGTTAAAACTGATTTGGAAGTTTGCAGTCATGTGAAATTTGGTTACATTGCACTTGGAAGAAATTCAGCTTGCTTTCAGGCGATTGGCAGTTACTTCTTAGTGACTCAGTCTCCCTCCCAAAGATACCTTCAAACCATGTAGCAGGTTTGCTGTGTTAGCAACATCCCCCCTACCAAAACTGTGAAACTACTGTTGTCATAGGATACTTAAAGATATTCAAATATTGACCAAGTGACTAATTCAAGGGTACAGACCATGTTTACCCAAGGCAGACAGAGTACTTACTTTAGTAAGAATAGCCTGGGAGGAGTATGTTTTCAAAACTAGGAAATGTAAGTAAGAAGGTTGGCTAGAAAACAATCCTGTACAATAAAGCAACCTCTGGAGGCATTACCATTTACCCTTACTAGAGAGGTTTTGTAATAAGAAAAGCATTATCCATGCTGGCGTAATAAAGCTCAAGATAAAATAAAAGCCTGGTTTAATAGAATTGTACCTTTGGTCTAACCAGCTTTCCTGGGTAAGAGTGAGACTCAGACCTTCTATGGCATGTTTGACATTCAGCCTTCCACCTTGCAGTTACAGCACATAGGATAATAGCCTAACAGCCAGGTTTACCATGTTCATATCCATAGTTGAGGAAGCATTCATCTTATTATTTTCCAAGTTATTAGAGACCTAATAAACTCTGGACCAGGATTTATTACCATGATCAGTGGGCTATCCTCATTTACTGCAGAGACTGACACAACTAATTTGTAAAATATCAACCATAAGTGCTTAATTTTCATACAATTTTAGGCAGAAATAGTATTGTCAGCATTCAGCTCCATTACTCAAATGGATGAAATGGAATAAATTAAGATATTGTAGCACTGTGGAGAATTAGTCAAGAGTTCATCAAAATTATGAAGCTGTTGTGCAACAGCTGTTGTTTTATGGGAATATTGGCTTAGGGTTTCCTGGCATTCTTATTATCAAAAAAAGTCAAATGAGAAATGTAGAGTTTTATATAAAATGAAATTATTTTTCTACACAAACTCTTCTTATACCAATTCTAATTCTTGGATCATTAGTTTACAAACTTTGTTAACATATTGATGGTAATTAAAGTCACTGAGCACCTAAAGGAGGAAAAGAAACAAGGAAAATGTAGGTCAGGGTTTGTTTCTAGACTTCTGCTTCTTAAGGGATTGCTCCATGAAGTGTTCTGTGATTCTCTGTGAGTAGCCCTCATCCCAAGCCTAATCAGCATCAGTAACACTGTAAACCTGTCTGTCCCTGTAAGGGACGGCTTTATATCTGCTTGGAAGACTGAGCACATTTCATTGCTGCCAAGATTCCCCTATGATATTTCAAAGATATCATTTACCACCTTCTTGTTGCTTTTACAGGATTTTTATGCTACCATAAACGTGAACTTGGGACAAAAGAACTTGTTTAGATAAAGTTCAGCCCTCTGGAGCTAAATCTGGAGTGTTATTGCAAAACACAATAAATAATGTCATTTCATCCTTGAGCTGCAGGAAGGGGGTGTGGTGGTAGGCGTGTTTGAGTGGCAGCTCAATCTCTTCTCATCAGTGTATCAGTTTCCTGTGGGTTATCCCAGAGGCAAAGTAGAAACATGGTTTGGGAGAAGAAATAGTTCTTAAATCTAAACAGAAGTATTGAAGTATATAGAACTTACCCAATCACCAATACACTTTTTTAACTTTCAATTATGCTAAATAGAAAGAGAATCCAAGATAGAAACATGAGCAATAGAACAAAGAATACCATGCTGTTTTAAAGAAAACACATAGTGGAAAAGTGAGCAAATCAAAAGAAAATAGGAATTTAAGGATCATTACCTTGAGGCAGGAGGTGTTATGAACTCAAGGATCATTACCTTAAAGAGGGAGAAAGAATGAAGTAAAGATGTGATTGGTTACACGAGATAATGATAAACTGTTCAATGGAGAATATGCCCCAGCCACCTGCCAGATTTTAATAACATTCATTGCAGATACATGGGGAGTCTCAGAGTAGGTAAGGGGTTATGTTGAGATTAACTTTCTTCTCTCCCTGGGTTTTGAGTGGATCGAACTTAGCCAACTGAAGTTACAATATGCAGCTCAAATCATCAACAGGAATTTCTTGCAACTTTATAGATTCCAAGAACAATATGTCATTCATGATTTAAAAAACAACAAATACCAGAAAACATTGTCAATATCGTTGTCTCCAATGAGTTGAGCTTGCAAGCTAATAGGAAAATTGCCCATAGCATGTAACATCTATTTTAAGGTACAGAATACATTTGTATGCCTATGCATATGCAAAGATGGTCATGTGCTATTCTTTTCCACATCAGACATAAGAGAATTATGATCTATGAGTTACATGATGAAGAAGGAAATGATCATCTACAGAGCAATGGAACAATGAGTACTTTCCCTTATCAGCAACAAGTACCCCAGAATGTCATAAACTATAGTACGGTATATGACTAATCCTGATGCTGTTGGGGAATGGGATAATGTAGAAGAGGTAAATTACCATCAGAGATTGTCAAGCTTCTAGCTTGTTTCTCCTTTCTCAACAATCCTTTGGAATTTTGGGGGAGGGGTAGAGGGTTCTGTTTTGTTTCCATCTTCTATTAGATTTGTGTTTTTTAATCTACAACTATAAACAATGCCAATAATCAAAATACTACAGTGTTAGTATAAAGATCAGTGGAAGAATAAAATAGAGCTCAGAAATAAATTCATGCTTATATGTAGAATTAACTGTGACAAAGGGTGCTAAGAGACACAATAAAAGAAAATCTCTCCAATAGTGTGGGGAAAACTATATGAACATATGCAAAAGAATGAACTTAAATGATTTTTTTATACCACATAAAAAGTTTACTCAAAATAGATGAGTAGGTACAATAGATCAGGGTACAAGATCTTAAACTGTAGTAACCATGAAAAACAACAGAGGACATAAAACTGTGAACAACTCAGTGTAAAGTCAGAATCACTGGCTGGGACCCATGGTGAGTTCCTACAAAACCAGTGGGAGATCAGAGAATAACACTTGCAACCATCTCCACCCACATATCTCCAGAATACTACTGGATCATGGGGACTATAGCTAGCCCTCAAGTCCCCAGTCAAAAGACACAAAATAGAAGGTTGGATCAGAAAACAGGACGTCTCTTTTTGTTGCTTCCAAGATACACATCTTACCATCAAAGATGAATACTAATAGAGTAATGGGCAAAGATATCACAAGCAAATGGAACCAGGAAACAAGCATATGCTACCAACATAATCCTACCTAAGACAAAATAGTCTTCCAACTAAAACTTCTGGCAACAAACAGACAAAGAAAGGCTTTTCATACTGATTAAGGACACAATCCATCAAGAGAACATTACAATTCTAAGCATATATGTACTCAGTTCTAAACATATATGTACCAAATAATGGTGCTCCTAATTTTTAAAACAAAGAGAACAATATAAAGTCACAGATTAGTGCCAACACAATACCAGTGAGTGACTTCAATATCTCACCTTCACCAATAGACAGATCATCCAGACTGAAAACAAAGAAGAAACAATTACATAACATCACAGAACACATTGACTTAGACATCTACAGAAGTTTATATTAAAATATGACAGAATGCATATTCTTCTTAGAAGCCCAGGTGACCTTTTCTAAAATAGGTTACGTACTGGTACACAAGGCAGCAAATACAGGAAAATTTGAATAACATCTTGAATTCTATTGTATCAGAGTGAAATGAATCTAGAAACAGCGGTAGCTCTGAAATGAAAATACATAAACTCATTGAGATTAAACAACACACTACGGAATGATGAGTGGATCCCAGAAGAAATCAAGAAGGAAATAAGAAAGTTTCTATAATTGATTGAAAATGAAACAGTCATAATGAATCCTTTTGAATATTATGAAGGCAGCCCTATGAGAGACGTTTATAACTGTAAAGGTCTGTCTTGCAGAATTGGAGCTATGTCACATAAATAAGTTAATAATGTGCCTCAGGTCCTTAGACAAAAAAGAACCAACACAAAACATAGTAGACAAAAAGAAATAATAAAACAAGCCATCAAAATGAAACAATAAAAAGAATCAATGAAATTAAAAGTTGGCCTCTTGAAAAGCTAAATAAAATTACTAAACCCTTATTCAGGTAAGACAAAAGAAGGAGGGAACAAAAAGAATGAAATGAGTAATGTTAGAGACAAAAAATGAAATATTACAACAGATACAAATTAAATCCAGAAAAATTTAAAGATATACCATAAAAATCTATACCTTACCATATTGGGTATCTGAAAAAAATGAATTAATTTTTTTTTTTGGTTTTTCGAGACAGGGTTTCTCTGTGTAGCTTTGCGCCTTTCCTGGAACTCACTTGGTAGCCCAGGCTGGCCTCAAACTCACAGAGATTCGCCTGGCTCTGCCTCCCGAGTGTTGGGTTTAAGGCGTGCGCCACCAACACCTGGCTAATTAATTTCTTTATGCATACAACATGCCAAAGGAAAATCAAAATGAACCAGACAATCTAGACTCACCTACAACAGTGAGGTTGCAGCAATAATTTAAAATATTCTGACTTAAAATAGAAACCCTAAGGTCTAGATGGATTCTCTGTAGAACTGTACCATGTCTTTAAAGTACAATGAACAGCAAATAATTGCTGTGGATATCGCTATATGTCAATAAACACTGATTGGCCAATAGCCAGACAGGAAGTATAGGCGGGACTAACAGAGAGGAAAATTGAGGAGGAAGGAAGCATAGAGAGACTGGCTGGAGCTGCAGCGAGGAGAAGGAAGATGTAAAGTACCGGTAAGCCACGAGCCACGTGGCAAAGTAGAGATTAATAGAAATGGGCTAAATATAAGAGTAAGAGCTAGACAATGATAGGCCTGAGCTAATGGCCAAGCAGTTTAAATAATGTAAGCGTCTGTGTGTTCATTTTATGAATGGGTTCGATCAGGGAACCAGGGACTGGCGGGACTTGGGAGCTGGAGACTGGCAGGACTTGGAAGCTGGAGAGAAGCTCTCCAGCAACAAATAATTCTCAAATTATTCCATCAAAGAGAAAAAGAGTAGGGGCAGGGGTGGAATGGAGAGGTAGCTCATCAGTTAAGAGCACTTGATGATCTTTAAGAGGACACATGTTCAATTCCCAGCACTCACATGGGAGCTCACATCTGGCTATGCCTGCAGTTCCAGAGATTCCAGTGTCTTCTTCTAGCCTCTGCAAGCACTGGGCACACACATTCAAGCAAAACACATATACATTTAAAGTAATTTTTAGAAAATAGAAAGGAAGGGAAAGCTTCAGTTTCTTCCTATAATTTCAGCATTGAAATGATACCAGATACAAATACACAAGGAGAGATGAAAAACAACCATAGACCAAATTCCCTGATAAACATTCATGACAAAATTCACAGTAAAAATGAAACAAACAAAATTCAAGAACCCATCACCCACCAAGATTAGATTGGCTTCATTCCAGAGATGGAGGGATAGTTTAACACACATAAATTATTAAATGTTATTCAGCACTAAATACCTTTGAGACATGAAATCACACATCTCAATAAACTCAGAAAGGCCTTTGAAAAAAATCCAACATCTCTTTATGATAAAAATATTTAGAGAGATTAAGGATAAAGAGGACATAGATCAATATAGTAAAGGGTATATTTGACAAACCCACAACCAATATTATCTAAATGGGAAAAAAACGTGAAGCATTTCCTTTAAAATCATCAGGAAGATATGGCATCTATTTCCTCTACTAATTATTCAATATGGTACCCTGAGTCTTAGCTAGTGCAAAAAGAAAAAAGAAACTAATAAAGGGATGTAAGTAGAAAAGGAAGAAATCAAACTAGTCTTATTTGCATACAATATGATCACACATAAGTGACCCTTCAGTCTCTACTATGAAGAAAAAAATTATCCATGAGATGTAGCTTGGAGAGGAGCAAGCAAAGCATATATGGCATTAAAGTATAGTGGAGGAGGAAAACTGGGAACAGTTTACATGGGATGGAATGGAAGGATCAGGAGTGACAGAGGTTGGGGGAGTTACCTTAGTCTAAGAATCTATGGGGAGGAAATTTTATGTAAACCTACTACTGTATAAACTTATTAAATTTTTATTTTAATCAAAATTTTAGTGTCAGATGTGGGGTACTTCCATATGAGTTGTTGACCAAAGGCCTAAGGGATGTCACAAAAGAGTTGGTACAAAGACTGAAGAGCTTGATGTTAATGAGGAGTTTACTGGAACACTATTTCCTGGATATGGCATAGCAATAATTAATACACAGATGTGACTACCTGCATAACACATGCACACACACACACACACACACACACACACACACACACACAGAACATAAAGGTAAGTTGTGGTCTAGCTGGGAAGAGAAGTGTCAGCAAGACTGGGAAAAGAATACAAAGGTGATGGTATAAATATGATCAAAATACTCTCTACACATGTTTGTAACTGTCAAAAATAAAATAATATAAAATGAAAAAAAGGAAACTAATTTCTTGACTGATTTTGGATAAGATCCTCAAAACAAAGGTAACAATATTTAAAACAGACAAATGGTACTACATCAAACTAAAAAAGCCATTTTATAGTAAAGAAATTAATCAACAAAGTAAAAAGTAAATCTTCAAAATGAGAAAAACTATTTAAACTAAAAGTTGTCTAATAAAGAGTGCTATGCAAGATATATAAGGAAAGTAACAGCAAAAATACCCAAATAACCAATTAAAAAGAGACATAGGGCCTTAATAAACACATTGCAAAGAATATATAGAAATGTTCCCTAGGTACTTGAAAAGATGTTTTATAGTAAAATGGCTAGGATGAGTATCACAGGGTTTTCATAACCTGCAATGTCAAACTTAGTGGTTGGTACCTAGTATCCTACCACTTAGAAGGCCTTTCTGGTTTGATTTCTACTGCTGTGATAAATCCCTGAACAAAACCAACTTGTGGAAGAAAGATTTTATTTGTCTTACCATTTATAGTCCATGATATATAGAAGCCAAGGCAGGAACTCAAGACAGAAGCCTCAAGGCAGGAAATGAAGCACAGGCCAAGGAGTGATGTGCTTTTTGGCTTGCTTCCCTTGGGTTGTTCGGTTATAGGTCTTATCTGCCCAGTGGTCTATGTCCTCCCACATCGATCAGCAATTAAGAATACACCCCACAGACATGCCCGCAGACTGTTCTGATAGAGGGAATTCCTCGGTGGAGATTCACTCTTCACCGTCGTGTTTAGCTTTGTGTCAAGCTGATAAAAGCTACTACAGAAGCTGAAGCAGGATGGTTTCCACAAATCCAAGAGTTTCAGGTGACGTAGTGAGTCCTAGATCAGTCACAGACTGAACACACTTACCCTTAGTACAGATGGAGAGGAGACACTGCGTGATAGGGAGAAATACCATGCTCCGCTTGTCCCAGAGAAGTGTGAAAAAGAAGATAGCAGAGGACCTGCTCGCGTAGACATGCACAGGAGCCATTCTTTGTGATGTTCACAAGTGCCTTGCCCCTGTCTGTGTTCTTTCTTTGTGTCTATCTTTCCTTTTTTTACAAAAATAAACAGACTTCAAATTAAAACCAGACAGACGAGATAAAGGTTACTACATACTCATTAAGGGAACAGTTCATCGACAGGATATTACTATTCTAAACATATATGCGCTGAACACAGGATAACTGAGTTTCATAAAACAGATACTATTATATGTGAAATGACAGATTAACCCCAACATAGGAATAAAGGGAGGTTTTCATACCTCGCTATCATCAATAGACAGGTCATCTGGACAAAAAATAAATGGAAACAATGGAGTTAAATGAAACTATAGATCAAATGGACCCAACAGACATCTATGAAAATGTCACCACCCAAACAAACAAACAAAATAAATAAATAAAATACATTCCTCTGAGCAATGCATGGAACTTTCTCCAAAACTGATCACATACTATTATGACACAAAGCAAGCTTCAACAGAAATAGGAATATTAAAATAATTTCCTGTATTTTATCATATCACAATGGAATAAAGCCATATCTCAACTGCATTTCCCTTTATCTTAAAGAACACATACTTGGAAAGGATTTGGGGTCCTGTGGGAACTAAGTATATGTAGAATTAGTTACTGACCTTCAAAATTTTGGTTCTGGGGAGGAAGGGCTCAATACTTTTAGTGTTGTTCTGTTTTGTTTTTGTTTTTATTTTTTTAGAAGGGATCACAGGGGGGAAACTCAAACTTAAGCAAAGCAAAACAAAATATGTCCCTGGGCAATATTCTTATTCAAAGAAACCTGAAAACTTCAGAGTCAAGAAGTATTAAATTCCTTTTGTTTATGCATTTATTATCATTAATTGGCATGGAACCGTACATAGTTATAGTTTTCTGTGTGGTAATTCAAAATATATTTATATATCATATATACATTATATATACATACAATGAACCTACATATGTAATTATATATGTACATTATAAGGATTATGTCTTTAATTACGTCACCAGCCTGCGACGGCGTCCCAGCCTGAAAAGTGGGCATGCCCTCTTTAGCCACTTTACTATCCAAGGAACATTAGAAGTTACTTCCCCCACCTAAGTGGATTTTGGTAATCATTATCCAACCTCCCACACCCTCCCCTCTCCTCTACCCTTCCTAGGAATAGCATCTATATATGAATCAGAATACGCAGGACTTATCTTTCTGTGCCCAGCTTCTCTTAACGTTCCAGGCTCATCCATTTGGCTGCAAAAAAGAATATTTCCTGAATTCTTAAAAGCCTTAAGTGTGAAGACATGCTTCCTTTAGTCTAACAGAGACCAAGCACATGTCTAGGCAAAAGGTTTTCTAGGCCTAGAACAGAACTCAAGACCCACTACCTTTGTCATGGCATAAATGTGGAAATGGGAGGGATTAACTCATAAAGGACAATGAATGGAATTGCAATACAGAGGTGAGTAGTACGCATAAACCCCTGTCAAAATTTCTTCTTTGTTCTGTATACTATGAGGTCAATACCTTTTGTCTACTCTCTCAAAGTAAAACTGGCCTTTAGCTATGTGTTGTCTCCAGTTGGCCCTCCTGATAGGAATTCCAACCACGTCCTATGGTCGTGCATGCCTGGCAGGACACCTAGTCATCTCCGCTTAGGCATTTCCAGGTCATATGTCCTGCGTGACCCACGCCCCATGGTTATGCGGTCATGTAGACTCGCGGACATGACCGCATGTCCTCTGTGTGTGGGCCTGTGTGCGGAAGTATGACCTGGCCTTTATGTGGTGCCATGTTCTCCCCTGCTCGCTCTCTCTCTCTCTCTCTCTCTCTCTCTCTCTCTCCCTCTCTCTCTCTCTCCTCTTCCTTCTTCTCTTCTCTCTCTCTCTTGCTCTCTCTCTCTCTCTCTGCGCCTCTCCTCTCTGCCAGACCTGGCTTCTCCTGTCCTATCCCCTCTTCTCTTTAATAAAGCCCATTCTAATTCTGGTAACCATGGCTCGTGACTCTTCTGCCAAACAACCAGCACAGATAGATATCCTTTCACCTATCAGCAGGCCCCCATGACTAAAAGCTATTTTCCAGTTCTTAGGGAACACCAACAATACTGCACTAGAAATGTACAGCCAATAAAATTCTGAAAGTGTATCTAATATTTGTACTGTTAAAGGATTTAGTAAAACTGTATCCACTCTGACCTTAGAACATACTATGGACTTTTAGATGATACTTTGCATTTCCTTCCATTTATATAGTGCTTACTTTATAATATTGACTGTAGAACTCTAGGAACCCAAACCAGTTATTGTAATGTTGTTAACTGAAATTCGTGGGTCCTAGAAGGAGCAGGTAATACAAATGACATTGCTACAGACTGTATCTCTGGCTAAAGTGTTTCTCTCTATTTAGTTGTGAAGAATAATATCTGGATTTGTATAATTTTTACTAGAAATTAATATGTTTGTATAATGTTATCTTGGGTAAGTGAACATACGGATTTTGAATCCTTGTCAAGTAAAACTCCTGAAGTCCTTCTTTGTCCCACAGTGGAATCACAAAGGTTAAATAAACATTAAAAAACAGTCAGCAAGAACTAAGGTGTCAAGAAGGAGGCAACTTGCTGAGACTGGGAATGGCCACCTGGAAAATTCTAATGGCAGGATTAAAAATCAGATTTTTGTAGGAACAAAAGAAATCAGTGATGAACCCATCTTGAGCAGAAAGAAAATTCAAGTACAGAAAGTGATTTTCTAGTAAACAGTTCAAAGCCCTGGACTCAGTTGCCAAAGGTAAGCTGCCCTTGGACTTGCCTTGCAGGAGCAGGGAAGTCAGGGCCCTGAGACTCTTAATCTCTCCTACTCCACAGTTCTTTGGAGATTACCTGTGTCATACACTGCCGTGGCGTTGATTCACAGCCTGTCCTCATCACAATAGCTCATTCACTAGCATCTTTCCCAAGAGTCTCTAGGACTCATACATTCAGCTCTCTGTGTTACACTAGATTGTAAAATGCCATATGTCGGTAAACTTTCAATTGATAATTCACTCACATGGGATTTAAGGTAGTTGGCCTGGTTTGGATCACCCCTGACTCAATCCTCATACCTACCCGCAATGTGCCTCTTCACACATCTTTTTAAAAGAATGTTTGCTGGGCGGTGGTGGCGCACGCCTTTAATCCCAGATTAAAAAAA
>CABHPH010162206.1:0-12256 GCA_902168325.1 Peromyscus nudipes | reverse complement strand
CCCACAGAGATCGCCTGTCCTGACAACAGCCACTATGAGCTCTGTGGCCCACCCTGCCCAGCCAGCTGCCCACCCCCTGCACGCCACACAACCCCAGCTGCATGTGACGGGCCCTGTGTGGAGGGGTGCCAGTGTGACCAGGGCTTTGTGTTGAGTGCTGAGCAGTGTGTTCCCCTGGACGGTGGTTGTGGCTGCTGGGTCAACGGCACATACCATGAACCAGGCACTGAGTTTTGGACTGATGCCACCTGCTCTAAGAGGTGTCACTGTGGACCTGGAGGTGAATCCCTGGTCTGCACATCTGCCAGCTGTGGGCTGGGTGAGGAGTGTGCCTTGTTGCCCTCTGGCCAGCTCGGCTGCCAACCTACAAGCACAGCTGAGTGCCAAGCTTGGGGTGATCCCCATTACATCACTCTGGATGGGCACCGGTTTGACTTCCAAGGCACCTGCGAGTACCTGCTGAGTGCACCCTGCCATGCGCCACCCACAGGGACTGAATACTTCAATGTCACTGTGATTAATGAGCACAGGGGCAGCCAGGCTGTCAGCTACACCCGCACTGTCACTCTGAACATCTATGGCCTCAGCCTGACCCTTAGTGCCCGCTGGCCCAGGCAGCTGCAGGTGAGTGGGCTGTGGTCCAGGAGCCTCTGCTGTACAGGAGAGAATGAGGGATGGGCCATTCCCCAAAGCACCTCTCCCAGCATGGCAGGAGCCTGATGCTGGCTTCAGCCTACAGCCTGTGGGACCAGGGAGGCTGGAAGCAGTGGCTTCCCCAGGCTCCGCCTTCCATTATTCCTCTGTAGGGTGGACTGTCAAAAGTACCTACTTGACGGTAGCATAGAGAACCGGTGAGATGGTGTGATGGGGGTGGTTCACTTCCGTTAATTCAGCTTTCAGAGACTGGGGTCAGAGGGTTGCAGAGACTTGCAGAAGCCTAGCCTCCGACAGTCATTCCTTGTTACAGGAGGCAACAAACAGAATATAAACAAAACCAAAAAAGAGTCCACGACGCCACATCTCATTACCCTAACAATAGCAGGGCAGTAACCTACTTTGAATCCCATGTCTTATAAGTGGTGGAAACATGCAAAACTATCGGAGCCTGTTACCTCTCACTCTCTCCCCGCCCCGCAGGTGAACGGAGAGTTCGTTGCTCTGCCCTTCCATCTGGACCAACGACTGAGCATTTACCTAAGTGGAGCAGATGTAGTGGTGAACACTGCCTTTGGGCTCTCCCTGGCTTTTGACGGGGACAGTTTCCTGCGCTTGCACGTGCCTGCAGCCTATGCAGGCGCCCTCTGTGGCCTGTGCGGGAACTACAACAAAAATCCCAATGATGACCTGACCGCAGTAGATGGGAAACCTGAGGGCTGGAAGGTTGGAGGAACCCCAGGCTGTGACCAGTGCGTGACTGAGCCTTGCCCACAGCCCTGCACACCTGAGCAACAGGAACCCTTCCGTGGCCCCGACACCTGTGGCATAATCTCGTCCCCCGAAGGCCCACTGGCACCCTGCCACAGCCTCGTGCCGCCCACGCAGTACTTCGAGGCTTGCTTGCTGGATGCCTGTCAGGCTCAGGGCCATCCAGGAGGCCTCTGTCCTGCCATCGCCACCTATGTGGCAGCTTGTCAGGCTGCTGGGGCCCAACTTGGAGAGTGGAGGAAGCCAGACTTCTGTCGTGAGTACTGACCCGTGCAGCGCCACACAAACAGGGTCTCCCCCAACCCTTTCCAGGGGCTCTAAGACAAGAGTCCTGGTGCTTCAGTGGAGCTCAAGGCCCATCCCCACCACCTCCTGTCAGAAATACACCCTGGCACTGATACTGAAAAACACCAACTGGGCAGGGAAGGACCTAGCTACACACCCAGAGTCACAAAGCCTGGTTGCAGACCCCTCTGGGAGCTTCACTTTGCTAGTGGACTTGGATATGACCCAGTGACAGTTACTCAGTAAGAAACCCCTGTCAGAGGCCAAGTGAGTTACACCCCTGGACCATCTCCCACAGTTAGACACACAGAAGTGGTCAGTAGCCCAGCGGTGCCTGGGGAGATGCTACACTGCCTGCCACACGCTGGTCAGACATCAGACACCCTCGGCTGGAATCAGGACCTGTCCCTGGCAGATCCAAGCAGACTGAATCAGGAGGTGTGGGGCAGCTCCTTCAGGCAGATCTGCTGGGTCAGGTCCACCCTGTGAGTGTCACCCACTCACGTACACCGTGGCAGAGCCGCACCCTGAAGCGGAGGATGTCCGAGAGACCAGCGGGTGCTCCGGTCTTGTCCGCACGTTCTCACTCTCTTCAGTCAGGCTGACTAATCTCCCACACACCTGGGCCCCTGGTCAGGCGCTCACCGATACAGCCTTGGTGGGTTCTAGTGTGTTCTGGTCAGACGCATGTGGTCTATCCCCCAGACAGTCACTTGTAGAAGTACTTGTCAGGATGACACACCCTTCTCAGGGAGACCTGGTCACGCCCCCACACCTGAGATCCCAAACCGGTGTCCCTGTCATGTGCTCTATATCAAGTCCCATGCCACGCCAGCGGCTGTCTCAGCAGGCTCTTCTTACACACGAGCCCTCTGGTCCCACCATTGCCTCTGCCTGACTCTCCCTTTTTCTGTCCCCACAGCTCTCCAGTGTCCTGCCAACAGTCACTACCAGCTCTGTGGTGACTCCTGCCCTGTGAGTTGCCCAAGCCTCTCGCCCCCGGAGGGCTGTGAAACCACCTGCCGTGAGGGCTGTGTCTGTGACTCTGGCTTTGTGCTCAGTGGTGACACCTGTGTGCCTGTGGGCCAGTGTGGCTGCCTCCACAATGGACGCTACTACCTGCTAGGTGCCACATTCTACCCAGGCCCTGAGTGTGAGCGGCTCTGTGGGTGTGGGCCAGGTGGCCAGGTCAGCTGCCAGATAGAGTCCTGTGGCATCCATGAGGAGTGCCAGTTAGTGGATGGCATCCGTGCCTGTCATCCCAAAAGTTCTAAATTAATGCTGGTCCTTAATGGCATTCATTATGCCACACTTGATGGGCTGGTGTATGACCTTCATGGCTCTTGCTCCTACGTCTTGGCACAAGTTTGTTACCCGAAACCTGGACTGGAGGAGTTTTCCGTTGTGCTTGAGAAGAACTTGGCAGGTGAACCCCAACGAGTGGTGGTTACAGTGGACGGCCAGGATGTGGTCCTGGCTAAAGGGCCACAGGTGAGTGGACACAAGCCTGCCCAGTGTTCTGATAGGGACACAGGCCCATATACGGGGTCATCTGGAGTCATGCCCCTACTTTGGAGGACCTTGGGGGACACTGACCAACTTGAGAGTCTTGAGAGCACCACAGAACCCGGTACTGGGGAAATGAAGGTCCCACCCTGAAACCCACTGGAAACATGGCTCCATCCCTTCCCTGGGAGCCTAAATACACTCCCAGCTAAAAGTACCTAGTTCTGCCATGCGGGTTTCAGAGAGATGACGTTCTACAGCAGAACAAGAAGGACTTTCCTTTAAAGGGACATGTTCTCACCCCCAACCTGATTGACCTCTCCCCCCAGGTGACTGTGGAGAGTGAAGCTGTGACCCTGCCCATGCTTACAGGCTCCGTGTATATAACTGTTGAAGGCCGAAACATGTTTCTTCAGACAAAATGGGGGCTGAAGCTTCTCTTTGATGGTGATAACCATATCTTCATGGTCATCCCTAGTCCCTTCCATGGACGGATCTGTGGCCTCTGTGGGAACTTCAATGGGAACCAAAGTGATGACCTTGTGTTGCCCAGTGGCACATTGGCCCCCAACGTGGAGGCCTTTGGAGCTGCATGGCGAGCTCCCGGCTCCTCTCTGGGCTGTGGTGAAGGTTGTGGGCCACAAGGCTGTCCTGTGTGCTTGGCAGAGAAGAGAGAAGCATATGAGAAAAACGAAGCCTGTGGACAGATCAGTAATCCCCAAGGCCCCTTCAAAGACTGCCACCAGGTTCTGAGTCCCTTGGAATACTTCCGCCAATGTGTATTTAATATGTGTGCCCATAAGAGAAAACAAGTATACCTCTGCCGTAGCCTGGCAGCCTACACTGCAGCCTGCCAGGCAGTCAGTGCAACCGTGACGCCCTGGAGGACAGACAGCTTCTGCCGTGAGTGTCTGCGGGCCCCTCTTGGGATCTCCTGGGTCCTGGAGAAATCCCTGTCCGTGACTGGGCCTCCTCCTGTAACCCTGCTCCAGCATCCTCTGTGCCTTTCCCCATTTACTGGCTCGCAGTCTCAGACTCCAGTCAAGAGTCCACCCTCCCCAGACCTTCCATCCACCTCTTTCCAGAGCTGTTCCCAGCTCTTTCTGTAGTGACCTGGAAGGGGGCTGATGGATTGAGTGTCCTGAGTCTGTGGCCCACTGACCCCTCCCTCAGATG
The DNA here is from genome assembly GCA_902168325.1 of Peromyscus nudipes. NCBI lineage: Eukaryota > Metazoa > Chordata > Mammalia > Rodentia > Cricetidae > Peromyscus > Peromyscus nudipes. The sequence goes on along the minus strand of CABHPH010162206.1, from coordinate 7,864 downwards.
GAGTAGCCTCTCATGTGTTCAGTGCAAGTCCATGGACAATAGATCCCTAATCCAAGACAATACACCTCTTTCCAAATTACAGGGTAGAAACAGGTCCCCTCAGACACCCAATGCCAAAACAATGGCCCCTGGTGCTCCACTGAAGAGCCACTTCTTCAGTCTCCTAGGCAGGATCGAGACCTGGGTCGTCATCTACCCAACAGCATTGAAACAGTCCGGGTTTGGCCGTTTCTAGCTCAAACAGTAGGCTAGGCCCATGCACCCTGTGCTCTCTGGACATGTGCCCTGGTGGTCCTTAACGTCTCTGTAGCTGCTGTGTTTCCAACTGAAGTCAGACTTCACTCCAAGCCTGATCCTTCTCTCCTGCCCCAGTGGCCATGTGGTGACGATAGCCATGCCAGCCCTCGACGCTTAGTTGGAGCCCAGCCTCATCTTTGACAGCTCCGTGTCTTTCACTTATCCTTGTCTTTCTCTTGCCCCATTCTCCAATCTGTTCTTGTGCCATCCCAATCCTTTGCTTGCACCTCCCGTCTAACTTAGATGCTCTGCCTGCCCCACCCTCACCCCAACTCAACACTGTCAGAGCTTCCCCATTTCAATCTGACCTGCCTGAGCCTCCCAATGCCATCAGAGATTTCTGCCCCACATGCCCAACCCACCCTGACAACCTGCTTGCCCACTCCATCCTACCCTCACCCTCTTCTTGACCTCCCCATGCTGTCCCCACCCTCTTCCTGACCTCCCCCATCCCATCCCTTTCTTACAGCTCATTCCCTGAATCCAAGCCCAACCTTCCTCCATGCCTTCCCATCCTCCCCCAGCATTTCGTTTTCCAGGCCTGACTGTGTCTCAGAGTTCTTGTCTTCACAGACCCCTCTAACTATTCTCCCGCAATGCAAACCTGGATGTGTAAACCTGGATGTGAGCTTTGTAAGGCAGGGCTGGGGATGCATCATTCCCATCTTCAGCACCATCCTGGCCAGGACTAGGAGTTCAGTAAGCCGAGTTGGTCAGCGTCCTGCAGCGGGTGTGACCTACCCTGCCTCCTCTCCCTCCAGCTCTCCAGTGTCCCGACCACAGCCACTACTCTGTGTGCATGAGCTCCTGCCAGGGCTCCTGTGCTACCCTCTCTGGCCTCACCCAATGCACCACTCGCTGCTTTGAAGGATGTGAGTGTGACAATCACTACCTGCTCTCCCAGGGTGTGTGCATTCCTGCCCAAGACTGCGGCTGCACCTACAATGGCCAATATATGCCGGTGAGCAGGGACTCCAAGCAGGCCGTGGGGTGGAGGAGCTGGAGGGACATTCAGAGCTGCTGTGCTCTGGGTTTCTGTTCAGGGATTGGGACACCGGGGGCCACCACCTGTTCCCAGCTGTGTCTGCTGTGCTAAGTCACCCCAGACTCGGCAGGTCGAAGCATGAGAGCTTAGTTGCCCACAGCTCTGGAGGCCAGGAGCCAAGGACCGGCTCACTGCACTCAAGTCGAAGCACTGGAAAGCTGACACTGTCTAAGAGGTTCCAGAGGGAAATCTCTGCCTTGTGTCTCCCGCCCTCTAGTGGCCTCGGTCATTCCTTGGCTTGGCCACACCACTCCAATCTCTGCCATCACTTCTCTGGGTGACCTGACTTCTCCCTGTATAGTTCTTTCATGAGTGTCCATGGGATTCCCCACCTAGACGATCAGGATAAATTCTCCATGTAAACAGCATTAATCATACTGCAAACGCACGTTTCCGTTTAAGTAGCATGCTTGGTCCCAGGACTTGGGAACTGCTGTCTTTGGTGCAGGGGCATTCCTCCACTACCCTTCCCTCTCTGAACTTCTTCACCTGCACAGTGGTTGAGTCAGCCTCCTGGCTCCATAGACATTTGACGCTCAGGACAGCTGGTACCCAGTGAGCATAGGCCTCATCCTCCCAAGCATCACATTCAGCAAACAGAATAGAAGTTATAATAGTGCAGTGGGCGGCTCAGCTACCAGTCATTCCACAGTGTGCTCTGGGATTTAAGAGTTAATTTATCCTTGCTGATGCTTTTTGAAAGCTCTTTGTGTGACTAAGTGTGTTTGACATGTTAATTCATCTTGTGATCATGACAGTCTGAGACAGGTTACCAACTAAGGTTGTGCAATAGAGAAGGCATCCCAAAGATGCTCCTCAGCCAGCGGTGCTAAATTGAGCCAAGTGGAACCAAATTTCTGCCCCTTCCTTCAGCTCTCACCGCCTACTGGAAGCCATCCAGGATCCCCAGGTTAGGTCTGCAGCCTCCTTGGGCTTTCATCTACTTCCCTGTTCTGACCTGATTTTTGTATCCCTCATTCCATTCCTACCTCCCCTCCTATCCCCAGCTTTCTGAGCCTTCCCATCTCATCCCTGACCTCTGCACTGTTAAACCCTTTTGGATTTGTAAAGCCGGCATCCAGAGGGAAATCCACAGAGAGATACAAATGTGCGAGTCCTTGGAATACAGGTGGGACACTCAGCTCACTCAATCTCAGTTCACATCAATGGAATCCAATAACCATGGATGCAAAATACTGGGAAAATGACAACTGTCCTGAGCATATACAGAATTTCATTCTCATGCTTCCTAGTCAGCCCCACACTGTTTATGTAGCATTCGCATTGTATTGGGCATGGGTTAAGGTGTACAGTAGGATGTGGTGTGTTACACGCAAGAACACCACCACCGTATAGAGTGGATTTAGCATCCTCCAATGCAGTACCTTCAGGAGCTTCTGGACCAAGGGACCCCTCTGTTATGAGAACTGCACTGATTTTTTTTTCTTGCCAAGTTTTCAAAGTTTTATGTGTGTTTTTTTCAAACTTTTGTTCTTTTAAATAATCAATCTTCAGAACAAGTGTAAGCATGTGTCGGGGTGCCCTTTCCTGAGGCTCAGCCACTGATGCCATGCTCGCCCCACCCGCTTCTCTTGGGAGTGTGTGCCTGTTGCTTCCTATAAACCATTTGAAACTCTCTTGCAAATGTGGTGGCTCCCTTACCCCTACGCCATTAAGCATGGGTGCTGTGAGACTAAGGAAATCAATCGCGTGACCGATGATAATGATCAAAGCCAGGAAATTCCCAGTTATTCAATACCATTATCAGTTGACTTCACCCAGATTTCATCAGTTATTCCAATACAAGCATCTGTAATCATTGCCTTCTCTGACCCAGGACCCCTGAGGAGGCAGACGCTGTGTTCTGTCCATAAAATCTGATGATCTCTCCAGGAGGGGTATGGCAAGAACGAGGCTTGGGGACGGAGCCCAGGGCAAGGGGTTAACGGTCCTAGGTCTGAGAAAGCAAAAAACAGGAGAAGATGATCAGAAAAGAGACACCCAGTTCAGGGAAAACCATTTGCTCCAGGCCATGGGCTCTGGGGACTGAGATGTCCCAGCACCCACCTTATCTCCTCCAGTAAGTTTTTTCTGCGTTACAGTAATAAAAATATCTTCATGTAATTAATATGTTACTATATCACTACAAAACGTAATAGATTAAAACAATGACCGCTTTTATGTTTCTAATCCGGTGACTGCAGTTTGGGGTAGGAGTCCTCCTGTCCTCTGGGCTTATTTGTCACCTAACAGGACAGAAGAGGGTGCTGCTGTAGGCCACTAGCTTTTTGTTACTGCAAGACAATACCTAGGGAGGACTGCTCTATGGGTAAAGGAGGTTTGTGTAGCTCACAGCTTTGGAGACGGAAGTCCAAAGCTCATGGTGCAGGCTCTGGGGAGGCTCCCCGGCTGCATGTTGTCATCATGGAAGCAGCTGTATCTTTCTGTCAACATGTAGTCTCTCTCCTTAAAAAGCCATAAGACGTCTATCGGGGATCCGCCATCTTAGAAACTTGATCTATAGTCAGCTTCCCAAGGCCGATCGATCTTCTATTTCTTACTTGAGAGTCAAGGACTGTAATAAGATACTATCGTCATTTCATCCTGAGTACTTTGTCCCTTCCCTTCTCATTCTCGTTGCCAGGGAAAATGGGTTCTTCCTTTACAAAACTTAGTCATGTGTACTGTCCTTACGGCTTTGTCTCACCGGTTTCTGAGCCTGAATCTGCACAGCCAAACTTCTGCCAAACCAATAACAAACAAAAAGAATTTCTGTTTTTGAGACAGGGTCTTACTATGTAGTCCTGGCTGTCCTGGAGCTCACTATATAGACCAGGCTAGCCTCAAATTCACAGAGATACTCCTGCCTCTGCCTCCTGAGTGCTGGGATTAAAGGTGTGCGCCACAACTCCCAGCCCCAGTCATTTTTCCCCCTAAAATAACTGTGTCTTCATGTTTGTATGCATTTGAAAAGAGTAGATCCTACTAGTAGGATCGATCAAAACTTACCCAGCCTCCTTGTGGCTGGTTTGCTCATAACACACATTGGCCCTGCTTTTCTCTTGTTCCAGACATTATTATGTCCTAGATTCCCTTGCAGTTATAATGATCACATGTCATAGGCTAATTAGAGTTTTTCAAGAGCTTCCAGGATCATTCACGCTTTCCCAACTTAACCAGAGTCCCAACTTCTAAACTCCATAGTTGGATGAAGTCTCCAACCTCTTCATACCATTAATACAAAACCTTGAGGACTAAAGTCCTGCACAGTTCAGGAGAACAAGCTTTATTCAAGCCATGGCAAGTGGCCTGAGCTGGGATCACTGTCTGTACCATGTGGTGGCTCATCCTCCAATGGATTAGCCCAGGCTTGCTCTCATAGTACAGCACAATCTGAGACAGGGTGGTGATGGGGTGGACTGTCAAGGCTCTTGAGTCAAAACATGAGCTTGGCACAGTGTTGTTTGAATCTTAAATGGTCTTTTAATTAAAAAAAAACAAAAAACCCAGAGCCAGATATCAGGGTGAAAGCTGAAAGATCACAGAAACAGAGCAGCCAGCCACTAGTTTTTACCTCTATGAAATCCTCAGCCTAAACTGAATGCGTTCCTGTTTCCTCACACCTTATGTACCTTTCTCTGCCCTGCCATATTACTTCCTGGGATTAAAGGTGTGTGTGTTTCCCAAGCAAAGGCATGAGATCTCAAGTGCTGGGATTAAAGGTGTGTGCCACCATTGCCTGGCCTCTATGTCTAATCTAGTGGCTGGCTCTGTCCTCTGATTCTCAGGCAAGTTTATTAGGGTACACCTAATATATCACCACAGCACAGCCTGGCCTCTGCTATGTTTTATTGACAAATCAGTCTGAGGGTCATTGACACTCTACCATTGGGTAGAGGACACACACACCATTTCTCATTGGGAGCTTCGACGGGTTCCCCATGCGAATGCACATAATCCACCCTTTCTGTGCACAGGTGAACACCTCACTGATGACCTCAGACTGCAGTGAGCGCTGTTTCTGCTCCACAAGAACTGGCCTGACATGCCGAGCAGCTGGCTGCCCATCTGGCCACGTCTGTGAGATCCGAGCAGGAGTCCGGGATTGCTGGCCAGCCAAAGGTCTCTGCTCCATCTCTGTGGGGGCCAACCTCACCACCTTCGATGGGGCTCGCAATGCCATCAGGTCCCCTGGTGTCTATGAGCTTTCTTCTCGATGCCCGGGACTCCAGAAGACTGTGCCCTGGTACCGCGTGGTTGCTGATGTCCAGCCTCGCCATGGCAATGACAAGGTCATGGGCAAGGTCCACGTCTTCTTCAAGAATGGAATGGTGACTGTGTCCCAAAGCAAGGGCGTGTGGGTAAGCCTAGGCACAGAGCGTAGGGATGTCTTCCCTGGGCTTTCCTTCTTCCTGTCACAGTGGCTGACATCCTGGCTATCCAGTGGCCTTGTGGTCTGTCTCCTTCATCCAGGTCTCTGCACTTTAGGTTAGCCTGGGTCCCTCTCCTTGGCCTGAGTTCTTACATTCGAGTAACAGCATAGCTTTGCTGTTGGTCTTTTTGTTTGTTTGTTTTTCAAGACAGGGTTTCTCTGTGTAGCTTTGCACCTTTCCTGGAACTCACTTGGTAGCCCAGGCTGGCCTTGAACTCACAGAGTTCCACCTGGCTCTGCCTCCCGAGTGCTGGGATTAAAGGCATCCGCCACCACCGCCCGGCTGATGTCGATCTTAATCAAGCCTCCACTGGTTACAGGAAACCAAATGCCTCAGGAGAAATGAATGGACTGGCTCCATATCTGGGAAACCCAGAGACGGCTCCAGACACCCCAGTGACACTGTCAGGAGTTACACCTTGTCCCTGAAGTCACTCTGTAGCCCAGGCTGGCCTCAAACTCACAGAGATCTGCTGCCTCTGCCTCCTGAGTGCTGGGATTAAAGGCATGCGCCACCACCGCCCGGCTTATTTCTAAATTTTTTTAAAGACCAGATACATGTATCTGTGTATCCCTGGCTGTCCTGAAATTTACTATGTAAATCAGACTGGCCTTGAACTCACAGAGATCCACCTGTGTCTACCTCCTGAGTGCTGGGATTAAAGAGAAGTGTCCCTATGCCTGGTTTTCAACTTCATTCCTAGATAGTTTTGTTTCCATGAAGGGACATGCCACCTGCCTCAGCCTGACCACCTCAGCAGAAACAGATCCAACACAAGCTCCAGGACTGCATCTCACTGAGCTAGCCTGGACTGCCTGCCCATTCTAGTCTCGGGGGTGGAATGCTATGATTTGCCAAGCTGGTATCACATGAAGTGTTGGGATTCCCCAGTTAATTTCCCGGCTCCATGGTCCCGCCTGAGAGCTCAGCCCCTGGTTGTACTGATAGCCGAGAAAGTCGACAACGAGAGAATGTGAAGAAACACTGTAGTGGGGACGAGGTGGCAAACAGGGTACTTAGTTCATGAAAACTAGAACCTGAGGAGCAACCCCAGATTTGCTCAGTTGCTTGCTTATCTATCTGATCCAAGGAGCTCTTCCCCCAGCTGAGAATATGGTGAGGGTCCATTGAGCCATCATTCTGTCCACTGAGAACTTAAATACTAAACAAAGAGATTCTGAAAATATTGGTAAGTTAACTGGGGAGTCACATAGCAATGGGCATGAGCATGCACAGTGAGCTGTGTGTGGACACCCATCTCCAGCTGTCTTCCCACCTGTCCATCTCTCCATGTAACCCTCCTCTGCAGGACCCATCCCTTCCAGCACCTGTCCCTGCCGCTTTGCTTTGTTATTGTGCATGAGGATTCAGCTATTGTCACCCAAGTACCATGTCTCCGTTTCCCCTCCCCCTACACCAGGTGAATGGTCTCCGAGTGGATCTCCCAGCTAATGTGTTAACATCTGTGTCTGTGAGGAGGATGCCTGACGGTGCCATGCTCATCCGCAAGAAGGCAGGGGTCCAGGTCCGGCTTGGAACCAATGGGCAGCTGGATGTGATGGTTGGTGATGACCATGCAGCCCTGCTGTGTGGGGCCTGTGGAAACTTTGACGGGGACCAGAAAAATGATGTGCATAACTATCAGGGGAAGACACTGATGGAGAAGTGGCAAGCACAGGACTTCTCCTCATGGTGAGGATGGAGAATGGAAACCAGACTGGGGAAAGAGGTGGTGTGGGTGGGTGCTCAGTCTGCAGCATCAAGTGCTAAATGTCTGTCTCTTGCAGTTCCAACTGATCAGTCATCACTGGCAATGGACACTTCAAGACCTGCCTCTTCCAGAAGTTCCAGTGACTGAAGGATGTCCCATGTGTCCCCTCCCTGTCCCTCCCCTTTGCTGAGCCACTGAGGCCAAATCTGGAAGCATTGAGTAAATATCTAGACCCCAGTTGCATCCAGTGTGTCTGCCTCCTGCTTCTCCAGCTTCCTCCCCACTGTGGGAGACATGGATGATGATGAGTCTCTTAGGAGAGGACGGGTGGCTGCATGCGTGGGTGCCCGGGCAGATGAAGAAGCAGATGGCCAGAGT
>CABHPH010162205.1:0-97860 GCA_902168325.1 Peromyscus nudipes | reverse complement strand
GAGAGAGAGAGAGAGAGAGAGAGAGAGAGAGAGAGGAGAGAACAGGATGGAGCTGAATGTACAGATGTGTTGTCTGTGGAGCATCTAGAGATGAGGGCAGAGTGAAGATCTGCTGAGCAGCCAACAGTTCCAGGACAGTGAAGGCTGTTTTAAGGTCACAGAAATCAGCAGGGATGCCGTGCTATGGCAATAGCAAATATTCAGGGGAAACTGGTGCTCAATAAAGACTGAAGGTCAGCATTTCTTGGATAAAAATTTTGAAAGTGAATTTGTTCCTTTATGAATTTGCATTTCATGAATAATGCTTTGGAGGTGACCTCATCTTGCAATCCAATACAGCATCTTGATCCTTAATCACTCTGCTCTGTGTCTCCCAGTACACAGCCTCGAAGTGATAAGAAAAGATGAGATTTCTGCAGCTGTGCCAAAATCATTTTGGGGCTCCTTGGTAAGAAAAGTGTCTGTTTAAACAAAAAGATGGTGCTTGAATTTGCATGGGCCCCAAAGCTGAGGGAGCTGTGCAATCATGGATTTTTCATTTTATTAATTAATTAATTAATTAATTTATTTATTTAGTCTACACTTGGTGGCACTTGGGGTGGACCTGCACAGGAGATTTACAACAGCATCATATCCATTATTCCTGTTAGATATAATTCCCATTTGGATACACCTAAGGAAGACCCTAATTCAAACACCTAGAGGTAATTCTTCAAACTAAGCTACCAAGCATCATGTACCTGTATTTTATCAACATTCCAATTTTTTTCCATTTGTAAACTTATAAAATAACCAATAATGCCCTCAACATCCCTCAGTCATATTTTAGGCAGACAGTAGTACAAACAGGAGAATAGAGGATATCTCTACCTTTTGGAGCTTTAATGGGGCTTGTGATTTCTAATTGTATCTCATCAGTCATAATAATATTGTTATAAATGCTCATGGAAGTCCATCAATTCTTGACAAGAACATTATTCAACATCAGTCTTTTGGCTGATATTCAATACTTTTGCACATCTATAGGAAACTATAGTAATTTGCTTACTATGGTCTTTTTGAAAAAGGTATTTTAAACTATGTATTTGTGTCTATATGCATATGCATTTGTGTATAAATGTCTCCAAAGATCAGAAGAGCACATCAGATCTCATGGAGCTAGAGTTGTTAGTGGTTGTGAGCTGCCTAACTTGGGTGCTCAGAACTGAACTTGGGTCCTTTGCAAGAGCAGTACATGCTATTAGCCACTGAGCCATCTCTCTAGTCCCTACTGTGGTTTTTCTATTATCAATATAGAGTACTGGTAACACTTTGAAAGACTATAGATTCTTAGCATGATTATATGCTTTATTTCATTTAAGACTTACTCTTTTCTTTTTTGTAATGCATAAAAGGTAGAAAATGTGATGATATATTCATCCAGATTCTCCCAGGGACTATTACTTAGCTGAGTTCCAGGGACTCTAACCTTTGATATAAGTAAGCCATGAATGGAATCCACCAGTTTCTAGCTTCCTTTGTAATCAAGAGTGGTCATAGGACAAAATTTTCTTGAAGAGTTTTGTAGCTACATCAGAAAGGATATTCCTGGTCTTACTTTGTGTATTCTTTCTGTTTTGGCATGAACAGAACACTATCTCCCTACAATGAAATACTCTAGCACAGTCTCTCCCACTTCCTCCCTCCCTCCCCCCTCCTTCCCTCCCTCCCTCTCTCTCCCTTCCCTCCCCTTTCCCTTAGATGTTATTGTGTGCAGTTACTATTGAAGTGCCATTAAATATTTAGACTTTGCAGTTTATCTTTCCATAGCTTTATCTATACCTTGAACTTGAATATCCTGACCAGGTGAGTGTCAGTCCTTCGCATTGTACATAAATTCAGTCATTTTCATTCAAGTTGTCAAATTTAAGTCCACAGTAATTTTTCGTCTTTGTTTTTGTTTGTTTGTTCTGTTTGGGGTCTTCTTGTTTTTTTTTTTTTTTTTTTATTTCTAGCTGGCTTCAAACTTACCATAAACCTCTTGCCTCTGCTTCCTGAGTGTAGAGATCACAAATGTGTCCACAGTGCTTGACTTAAGTGTATAGTTTTCTTAATGTTTTTCTCAAACATTTCCCAAATTACAGGGTCCACAGTAATGCTTCTATGCATTATGTGACTTTTTATAATGTGTGCTTGACTCATTATTACCAGTCTTGTTAGATAGAGGTTTCAGAGTTCTATTTTTCTAAGAATAAATCTTAGATTGCATTTTTTTCCTTTTTCTTATTGCATTTAGTTGCACCAACTCATGTGGTTTCCAGTTTCATACCTTTAATTTGCTTCAAGTTTATTTTGATTTTTTAATACTGAAAATGCTTCTGTACTTAGGGTATTTGTTGGAACTATTCTGCCTATTCCAAATTATAATTTCGCCCTTGAAGGGTGTGATTGATGCTCTCTAGACATCCTCAGTGTGTCCTTTCGGATTTACATTGTGGAGTCTGAGATAATGCTTCAGCCAGTAAGTGATTGCCTCACATATATGAAGATGTGAGTTTGATTCCCGAATCCACCTCGAGTATCCATGTGAAGTATGTGGTGGCAAGGTCTTGTGATGGCAGCGCCAACGACAAAGGGACAGGTGAATCCCTAGGGCTTGGTGGCCAACCAACTTAATTTACCTGGTGATTTCCAGACCTTTTCAGAGACTGTCACACAATTTTAATTAAATAATCAAAATAAATAAAGGAAAGCAACATCCAAAACAGCAAGTAATATGGGAAATTTCCAAGAAAAGCCAAAACCCAGTGTTATGCTCTGGCCTCCTCAAGCATGTGTTCATATGTGCACAAACACCAGCATATATGGATGTATGTACTGCCCTTACACAAAGGCTTCCTTTTTGATCCTCACATTTTGAAAAATTCTGTGTATTGAGAGTTAATAATTTTACTCTTTGCCATTAATTTTGGGTTTAATTCCATTGTGGTGAAAACTTATTTTCTGTGACTTTACTTTTTATTATGCAAAATATAAAAAGAGATGTTCAATTAGCAAGTTTATTATACACGTCTGTGTATGCATGTATAAATACAGAGAGGAGACACACACACACACACACACAGAGAGAGAGAGAGAGAGAGAGAGAGAGAGAGAGAGAGAAAGAGAGAGAGAGAGAGACTGAACCACATCTGAGTGAAAACCCATCACTATGGATCCCTTTAGTACTTAAAGGTAGGTATCTCACACTGTGAAGTTTGTCATTTTTTTCTAGAATGTTTGGCACCTGTGAATTATGCAAAATTAGAGTTGAGAAAATAAGAAATAAATTCTTCCTGTGAGCAAACCCAGGTGTTTATCACATTTACTCAATGCTATGGACAGATCTCCAGTAACTTTAAGAACCAAAGAATCATGACTCTGGGCATTTCACCAAAACCATCACATACTTAAATGCCTGGCAGAGAAAGAAACAATGGAAACCCAAACAGAGTGGTTTGACAGAATGTGTAAGACTTTGACCAGCCATGCTGGCCATGTATAAACATGTAGCCTTGCACTGGCCCCTATTAATCCTCAGCTTGTGATGGTCTATAATGGTGTTAGTCCAAGAAAAAAAAATTGAGTAAGACTAGTTACCCCCTTGGCTGTAATGGGCAGCTCAGGTCCAAAGTGGTTGCTTTTTTGAGTCTGTGTTCTGGGGCTTACGGGACCAGGGCACTTCACAACTGAATCACTTTGACCCGAAGTCATTTGTTCAATCATGGTTGACAAAAGGTAACAGAGACTTTCTACTGTTTGGAAAACAAATGGATCTCTTGGCTGTTTTCATAAAGATCGACAGGGACTTAAAATAGCTTGAGGTTAATATTATCAATCTTTCTAAAAGAGATTTTCAGAACATATTCTTTATCCCAGCATTGGATCAATCTCACCAATGACATATTTTCAAACTACAGTAAAGTAAAACAACTTATCCTTGAAAAAGTTGGAGATATAAAGATTTTCATTTCCTGCATTTTTATTTATTTATATTTTTTGTTTGCTTAGGATGTAATTTTGGGATATCAGCCTCAGAGATAACTTGTCAAACATTATGATTGGAATACCAACTGACCTCAACAGCTCTGTGGCCATCAGTCTTTCCTTGTGCACAAGGACTGATTTGGGTGATTATGGAGGTTTGACCCTGTGGTAGGCTTAAGTCTACAGGGGCTTTAACACAACATGGAAAGGAAAGGAAAGAAAGCTGCTGCTGACTCGTGTAATAAGGACTCCTGCCTAAGTTTAAAGTTCATTGAGTATGTCGAGGGGAAAACACATAGGGGACTGTTTCATACATATGGATTAATTACAAGGAGAACTAATAATAACATTTAACTTCAGTCTTTCAATAAAGCAAATATTGAGACTATGTGAGGAAGTATATTTTAAAATGAAAACCAATCATTAAGGACAAAACTAGAGGGGACTCAGAAACATGACAGAAAAACAAAATTAAAACAAAGCAAAACACAGACTACATCACACCGACAACCTCTTCTTGGGTGTTGTAAGTTCTGATTATAAAGCACCAAAGCTTGACTCTCATTCGTCTCATTTTAACCCCATGTAAAACTAACCCGTGTACTCTATTGCCTTGAAATCTTTTTGAATAATGACTTGATTATTAAAAAAATTTAAGTTAAAATAGAATTATATAATTTTTTTCCTTCCCTTTCCTTCTTCATCCAACTCCTCTGATATACCCCTTTATTACCTATCTTTTTTTCTTTACTTGTTCATAAATATGTCAACACACACATGCACACATACACATACACACATATGCCCAAATACATAAATATAATATGCTCAGTCCACTTATTGTTATTTTCATGTATATGACTTCAGGGCTGATCACTTGGTACTGAATAACCTGATTTGGCATTTATATAGAAACATTTATTTTTATAACTAGAGAGTGTACTCAGTCAGATGGTCCTCTGTAGAAATAAGCCATTGTATATAACCTTGACTTACCGTCATTACGTAGCTCACAGTTCCAAACTGCAAATTATTCCCATGTGTGTATGTGGGAGAGAGTGAGTATGAGTGTGTGTGCGTAATGTGTGTGTGTATAAATATGTGAATTGGCGTGTGTGTGTGTGTTCACAGGAGATATATGGGAATTGCACTCACCTCATCTCAGCTGCTACTTGAGCTCAGGGAAGAGCCCAGTCTTACTGCTTTGTAAGTTTGGAAGACATCATGACATCCCAAAAGTTTGACTAGTTAAACTGGTTTGTATAGCATATTGCAACATGGAACGTGTGGAGGGAATCTCTGTGAACCATTGTCACATCTCAGATGATATCCTCTTGTTCTTGTTTTGAAAGAGAGAGATGAGCCAAGAAGAGTTCTCCACATAAAATTCCATTAAAATAAAGACATCTTAGAGAGAGATTATGATAAAAACAGAGATGGAAGAGGTCTACTAAAATATTTTCACTCCTTCTCAAGGAAACGTCTTCATGGAACAGATGGAGACTGTAGTGGGTAGCCACTCCAGCTTTGGTCTGGAAGTTCCAACACCCAATGAGGCTTCTGTAACTATCACGCCTACAAGGCGGGGCCAAGGGAGGGCCTGAAGACCTGAGATCGGGATGCGCGGTGCTCTCTTGTTTCCTGGACTTGGACGCGAGAGGTAGACCGAGGAAAGTTCTCCAGAGAACACCGCCGGACTGCGCTGCGTCTCTTCCAGAGCCCATCATCTACCTATCCCTTCATTTGTGAGTTACACCTTTAAATAAATCTCCTTTTAACTACGTGGAGTGGCCTTAATACTTATACCAATATCTGGCGCCCAATGTGGGGCAAATTCCAAAGCTGGAGTGGCTACCCACTACAGGAGACTACCACAGAAAACCACAACTGACCAATATACAGAGTTAGGGAACCCAGTCTCAATGGATACATTCACAAAACACTATACACTTGAGGCTCACGGAACATTGCTGAAGAAGAGGTAGAAAGGTTGTAAGAGCCAGACAAGGATAACACCAGTGAACATGCCAAAGTAGACAGGGAAAAGCCCATAAGTCCTCAGCCCTGCACAAAGAACTACAGTCAACTTTAGAAAACCGGGAGCAGGAGAGGTAGTTCTCCCCAGGGAAGTGCACACCAATAGATTGTCAATTGCCGAACAGTCAGCCTGAAAACATATACAAGTAACATTATATAGACTCAACAGGTTGTATATAGAAATATATATGTATAAACAAATGCATATATGCATAAAATACAATTCATGAAAAAACAGGCAAGAATTTGAAAGAGAAGTGTTTATGGGATGGTTGGGGGGGCAGAATAGGAAGGGAGAAATGTCATAATTAAAGTACAATATCAAAATAAACAAAAATAGTAAAATGAACTAATATATGCATTTTAGAAAATAATGTAAAACTGGTGAAAAATTTGACAACATATTTTATGTTTGCTATAAAATGGATCTATCTTGTACACATGAATGTTTGGATAAATATATCTGTGTATAAAAATAAGTCAGCAGAAATATTCTTTTTTAATAAATTCTTAAAAAGATTTATTTACTTATTATGTACACAGTGTTCTGTCTGCATATATGCCTGCATGCTGTGGGATGTTCTGTACAGCAAATGTGTTGCTAATAAAACACTGACTGGCCAGTGACTAGGCAGGAAGTATAGGCGGGACTAACAGAGTGAATAAAAAGAACAGGAAGGCAGAGGGAGTCACTGCCAGCCACCGCCAAGACAAGCAGCATGTAAAGATGCCGGTAAGCCACGAGCCATGTGGCAAGATATAGATTTATAGAAATGGATTAATTTAAGATATAAGAACAGTTAGCAAGAAGCCTGCCACGGCCATACAGTTTGTAAGCAATATAAGTCTCTGTGTTTACTTGGTTGGGTCTGAGCGGCTGTGGGACTGGCAGGTGAAAGAGATTTATCCTGACCGTGGGCCAGGCAGGAAAACTCTAGCTACACCTGCACACCAGAAGAGGGCACCAGATCTCATTATGGATGGTTGTGAGCCACCATGTGGTTGCTGGGAATTGAATTCAGGACCTCTGGAAAGCAGCCAGTGCTCTTAACCTCTGAGCCATCTCTCAAACCTCAGAGGAAATATTCTTATCAAGTGTGAGACAAGTGCTCAGGGAAATTTGAAAGCATCAATCTACCTACACCTGTTGACTGTCAATTGCCAAACAGTCAGGCCTAACAACCTGTACACAAGTAATATTATATAGACTCAACAAGTTATATTTTTAGGAATATACATACAACAATTAATGAAAAAACAAGCACGAATTTAAAAGATGGCAGATTGAATCTCAGTGGACATGACATTTAAGATAAATTTATTTTAATAGCTTAAGCATTACACTTATAGTGTTGTCCTAAGTGATAAGGGGTCACTTAGAATTATAGTACTTTTGGATTTTATGAGGAAATTTCTGTGAAAATGATGTTATCCAATTTGGAGATTAAATTAGGATTCCTCTTTCCAAACACCTACAGGGTTTTCTCTTTCCCTCTTTACTATCATCACCTACAATTGTATGGTACATGCTGTAAGGCCAACTGAGAGGGGTTTTTGTTGGTTGGTTGGTTGGTTGGTTGGTTGGTTTTTTTGTCAAAGTGCTGTTCTGTTCTAACACAGATGTGGAGAGTAAGTTGATCTTTCCCTCCTTCGACTCCATAGGAGCAAGATGTTCCTTAAAATTTTTTTTTTCTTTGAGACAGGGTTTCTCTGTGTAGCTTTGCACCTTTCCTGGAACTCACTCTGTAGCTCGCGCTGGCATCGAACTGACAGAGATCCTCCTGCCTCTGCCTCCTGAGTGCTGGGATTTAAGACATGTGCCACCACTGCCCAGCACAAGTAATTTGTTTTTTATTTCCAATTCTAACCTGGCCTTTACTGTTTCTTAGTCTTTTAAACTTGAACTTTTCTGAAACTTGCTTTTCTCATCTGCAGATGAGATAATTGAGGGCACTGGTCTCTAAACACCACACTTAATTTTTAAAATAAGTTAGACGTAGAGAATAAGGCTGTGGAAAGTAGGGCAATGAGAATCCTTCCAGGTTCAGTAGGGAGTGACACCAGCAGATCATGTGCTGCGGAGAAAGTCGGGACGAGGTAAGGAGAATACATCAGAGCTCCAAGGCCAGTGTAGCCATGATTATATAATGCTCCCTTGGTGCCAGGTGGGTGCAGTGTTTGTGAGTAGCTCCTGTTTTGGTATTAGAACGGTGCAAACTCCACGTTGGTATGTCTTATTCTAGGGACAATTAAAATGTATTTCACTAAATGATTAAAGCAGTCCCGAATATAAGGCACTGTGCATAGTACTCAGTGGCCCAAATGTTTGGGTAACAAAGTGGTATTTATCCCTTTCACTTGTCAGATGCTATGAACAAAGCAGTTAAAGTGGCAGATCAGCCTAAATCTGCAGCAACTGCCCAAACTTTATGTTGCACATTTTAAACTCTATGCAGAACTTAGGGTCCATGAAATTTTGTGATCTAAAAAAATGAGAAAATATTGTTGACTCCAGAATTCTGCTGAACTTTTACTCTTCCTAGAATCAGCTAAGAACCTCTATTCCTTTTTTTATTTCCAAAGGAAATTCCTCAAAAACTAAGACCTGTCAATCAAGATGACTCCTGATCAAATATGGTGTTTCCTTGACAACTATACTCCTAACAGAAGGATGCTCAGCTTCAGCTTTCTTCCTAAAGCTTCTGGGAATAGAAAATGCATCATTTTCTGGTGATGAATCAGCAAATAACAGGGCTCTGGCTGCCTTTCAGTGTAGCCCTCAGACTTCACGGTAAATGTCTGTTTTAAATTTCAATCTCACAAACAAAAGGGATTCGGAAGGAGTTTCTAGGACCCTGTGAGACCTTGAGTCCCAGTGTAGTTTCTGTTTGACAGAGGAGACATCCTTTCTGTGGCTTGATCTTTGTTCAATACTTCAAAAAATATTTCAGTCAACATCATATCTTGTTTTCTGTATCGATACCAGGAAACCACTGGGTGGTCATGATAGTATGAGACCAGTTACTATGGCCTCCCAAACAAGACTGTATATACAGACTACACTGCAATTGCATGCTTCCTCTAACCATATGATGTTCTTACCCAAACAAGACCCTCTCTCACTCAGAAAGAGAAAGTCAATATCAACTCTCCAACCCAAGCAGCAAGTGGTCCTTGATGTTTATGTTTAAAGGGGAGTCATTGAGCAATACTGTTTACCATTTCCACCTAGGTACTATAGGAAGGTGTATATAAAATAAATGCAGGTGGATGAAAATAAGGCTATGCTTTTGACGCTCTGATAGGAATCTTGAAATAAAGGTTGAAAAGGGGCATAGTCCCTTGTTGGCTTAGCACAGGGGTAGCCAGCAGGGGCTTCCCTTTACTTGTGATCTGCACTGTGGTTCAAAATGTTGTGTAATACAGTTTAGCTTTCACAGAGAGGAACAATTTGCTCACATACCAATCATCTTGGAAATGTCATTTTTAGCAATGTGATGACTTACTTTTTAGTTATTTCATTATATTCAGTTAGAGAAGATGGGCAGAAGTAAGCCCTCAACAGTCATTTGTTAGAATGCATTCAAGGAAGCATGAGTGAGTGAATGAACGAAAACACACTGCTCACTCTGGGGACTGTGGGGTCAGGAGCGCCTCTTCTTATCCTTATTTTTCCATTAGTTACACCTTATTTTTCTATTACTTGATTTTCCTTTTTGGAAGTTTTCTTTCTTGAAGTTTGTATATAAATCTTTATCCATGAAGTATATGGTGGTATACATAACTCACGGGTATATGTACTTACAAAGTAAGAAGGAGATAAAGGTGCTAACACAGTCTATGCCCCTGCATGGGGCCAACACTTCAGAAAATACCTTGGAAACACAACGAGAGTTTCAGATAAAACTTTTGTTGTTATCAGTAGCTTAAATGAATGAGATTTTATCAGCACTGGGAAGACTATAAACAGAGGTAATAAAAAGCCGAAGAGCAGCAAGGGTGAAAAAATAAACATAAAAACACGCTGATACTGAATGCTGGACTAAAACTGTCATATACAAGGTCCAAAGTTAATAGTTGTTACAAGTATGGATAATTTGCCTTCAAGAGGTAGAGGCAAGGGGATCTCTGTGAGTTGGAGGCTGGCTTGGTCTGCATAGTGAGTTCCAGTACAGCCAGGACTACACAGAGTGACCCTGCCTCAAAAAAAAAAAGTGATAATCATCAAATAAATACGTACTGAAAGAAAATCAAACTACAGACACATGCATGGAAATGTGTTCAGGTGTCTAAGAGTATAAAAATTAATTTGAATACAGAGATTATCTATTTTTGCAATGCATGACAGTCAACCTTAATCTTTATCAAACCAATCCAAACTCACCTCTAACGTTGAATATTAAGTACCTTTTATCCTCTCACTACATAATGATAAAATATAATAAAGCATCAATACAATATATAACACATATATAACACGTAAGAAAAAGTCTAACAATAACTATACTCAAATCATATGTTGACTTTATTTTTATCATTTCTCGTAGTTCTAACAGCTGCTACCTACAACACTGAAAAATTGGAGTTTGCAGGTCTATAATTCAAGGCTTATTCAAGAACAAAACCTTTTACATTAGAAAAATTCACTTTTGGTAACATTTTGGACAGAACCAAATGGACTTCTTGACTTTATATTTCTCCTTTAAATATTTCTCTAACTAAACATTTATCATCCAGGAGTGCCACTCTGATGTGCACACTGAACAGATTTCTGAAGAACCCCATTTAGCCGAGTAGATAAGACCCAGACACACTGAGCTGGTGGGGGTTAATGTTTAATACACAAACTTTCCAAGAAATGTGTCAGGAATTTTGATAGATACAGTAACATCTTCCTGTACAGTAATCTTTAAATAAAATCCATTGTTTGATTCAACTATAAACAGAATTTACAATTTATATTATTTGAAATACCTGATGCTGTAACCAATAGACACCACAGATGTTTTCACAATACAATATTGCTGTCAGAGATATATTGAAATATCATTCAAAATCATAGTAGTTATAAGATCAGAAGCTACATGTTGTTGTACATGTGATAATCACAAACTGTATCACAGATTGGGCTTTTATGATGTATAAAAAATGTTCTGCAATATACTTTGTTTCTTATATAACCTTAGCTATTATATTTTATCTTTTAAAATCATTATTCTGAGAAGAATCATAGCTTTTACCAAACTGTTAGTAGAGCTCATGACATGAAATATTTAAGAATCTCAGTAATGAAGATTTGAAACAGAGAAAAGGAATAACTCTGATTGATTAATGATTAAATTACATTTTGCAAATGAGTAAATACGTGAAATAGCTCCAAATTGAGACTAAGTATGAAGGTTGTTAAAAACATATCATCTACAAGTTTTAGGGCAGCTTGAAAGATGAGTGAAAGTGGCCAAGAACCAGAGACTAGATATGTCACGAATCTAGGCAAAAACCCACTGCTATTATTCTGCTAAATGAACACAGCAATGAAATGACCTCAATGACATATTGCTAAACCCATAGACCAGTGCATCAGTCAGTTTTCATCAGAGAAGCTCTTTACAGTAGACTGTAATTAACAATAGGATCCACAACTAGATGATTTGCAGGAGGAAGAGACAGAGAGTCAGAGAGACAGAGACAAAGAAACACAGAGAGACGGAGAGGACAGAAAAAGGAGAGAAAGAAGCAGAAATAAAAAGAAACACACAGACAGACAGACAGGCACACACACACACAACACACACAAACAAACACACACACACACACAAACACACACACACACACACACACACACACACACACACACATGCACACACACACAGACTCTGGAGCACTCAGCCATAAATGTGATATCCTTATCAAGTGCTTCCCCTCAAGGGTAAGGATACTATGAGAAAGAGGGGGCAAAAGAGTGCAAGAGCCAGAGGTGATGGATAATTTCAAGGAAACATCTTCTTCTAGGCACGAGTTTTAAGAGCGTATAAACTCAGAGATTGTGACAACACACAGAAGACCTGGACACACTCAAACAAGACTGAGAAATGTACACAAGGTTGTATCCATAAACAAGAAGTGATTTCGCAATTAGTACCCACTGGGAGAGGGAAAATCAGATTTCTCCACTGGGGTGGACAGGGCAATTTTGTTTTCTTTTTTTCTTTTTCTTTTTTCTTTATTATTTATTATTTATTTATTTATTTATTTATTTATTTATTTATTTATTTATTGCTTTTTTTAGTTCTGTGGTATTTTTTGCCTCTTTTGTTTGTTTTGTTTTCTTGTTGTCATTGTTTCTGTGTTTGTTTTGATGTTCCTTTTTGTTTATTGAGTTTGAAATTTTTTATTTTGTTTTTGACATTATAATATACTTACATCACTTTTCTGTTCTCTTTTCTCTCTCCTAACTCTCCTATGTACTTGATCTTTTTCTCTTTCAAATTCATGGCCTCTTTTTTCATTATTATTATTACTATTACATTAATAAATGTATATACATATATATTCCTAAATATAACCTTCTCAGTCTGTATCATGATACTCATATGTATATTTTCAGGGCTGACCATTTGGTACTGGATAACTAACTGGTGTGTTCTTCCTTAGAGAACACTATCTCCTAATTCTAGCATTCCTTAGTCGCCTGCAGTTCCTTGTGTCAAGTTGAAGCTTTGTGGACTTATTCCTTTGCACTTTGGTATATCTACTGGTGTGGCCCCTGTTCAGCTCATGTTCAGACAGTCGTGTTGGAGTAATTACTTGTTGGACTCTGTAATTACTAGGAGACATAATCTCACAGGAAATTCCTTGTTTCTGGAATTGCTTGTTACTGGAGGGTGTGTGTGTATTTTTATTTATTTGTTTGTCTTTTTTGTTTTGTTTTTGGATAGAGAAGGCAGGAAGTTGGGTTGGTAATGAGGTGGGAAAGATTTGTGAGAAGTTAGGGGAGGTAATATGATAACAATACATTGCATGAAAAATATTACTATAAAGAATTTTAAAAACCTGGTAATATATTCTGGCAAAGGAATCTCCATGTGAGTTTGGTTATGTAGCCCTTTAAAAGAAATTTTCAAGTTGCTTCTAAATGTTTCATTGTGCTGTAAAAAGCTAAAACATGGAATGCTGGTGTCTTGTAAATAAATACACCAGTTCATCACATTCAAAATATTTCAAATGAAAAATAAGCACACAGGTGATTTGATACTCCTCAATATTATATAAATGCATATGCATCAAAATTCTGTATCCATACTTTGTGTCTTTTTTAAATTAGATTTTTGTAGGCTTCACCCAGAAATACATTCCATATATATGCTAATATGCACACACATATGCATGTGTTTGTTGGTGTGTCTTAGTTAGGGTTACTATTGCTATGATAAAAAGAAAAACACAAAAAACAAGTTAGGTAGAAAAGATTTTATTTGGATTCAATATCACTGTTCATCACTGAAGGAAGCTGGGACAGGAACTCACATAGGACAGGAACGTGGAGGCAGGCGCTGATGCAGAAGCCATGGAGAGAAGCTGCTTCCTGGCTTTCTCTCCATGGCTTGCTCAGCCTGCTTTCTTATAGAACTCAGGACCACCAGCCCAGCGTTGGCACCAACCACTGTTGCTGCTGTTCTTGGTGGTCATCACACTGAGTTCTCAACAATCCATGGCTTTTCCTCTACCTGTGTCAAGTTGAAATAAACTAGACAGCACAATATATATTAATACATAGCCCAGGTTATTCTCTAATTAGCTGTTTATCAGAGGTTAGCTTTGAACTGATTCTCTGTCTCCACTACCTGAATGCTAGAATTGCAAGCATATGTACCATGCCTAGTTATTTGATGCAGTGAAGGCAGAGCTTCATGCACGTTGAAGAAGCTGTCTACTAATTAAGTTACATATACTGCCCATAATTGCATATTTGTCAAAGAAATTGTCCAACTGCTATCATTTATTGATCAATCTTTATTACTATGAAATAAATACATGAAGTGGCTATAATACATAATGGATTATAAAATTTTTCCTTCAAGTATCTTTAAGTTGCAAAAGTTAATATTTATGGGATATGTGATTATTGCAGAAATTTTCATAAGATAATTGATCAAAGCATACCTGTGATAAAATTGTTGAAAATATTATTTTTTCATAAAAGGAGTATGTTTGTCTGTAATACATCATTTAATTTGTGATAGTACTAAGTAGTAGTCACTGCCTTCCCTCTGATGCTGCAGCATTTTGCAGGGATTTTATATTCTTTCCCATTGAGAAGTAGAGGTTTCAGAGAGACTTCATTCATGATCAAACATAAATTCAATATACGCAATTTCCATATTGAATTAATCTACCTGAATTGGCACTTTAAATCACTCCTATCACCAAAGAACAATATCCCAGATTAAGTTTCTAAATGATTGGAAACAGTGGGAAAAGACATGTCCTGACAACACACGGAGGGTTGAGTTCAGTCTGTTATTCTCCAAATGAAGCTCAGCTGTAGCCATGAGTGTGAATAAATAAAGCTGGCAGAGGAACTCCACACAGAATCAAGCAACATAATCATTTGTATTATTTTTTGACCCCCAGGATTTAGAGAACAATGTGTGTGTGTGTGTGTGTGTGTGTGATTTCCATTTGCATGGTTATCAAGTGGTTTTGACCTTGGAGAATTAAGTCAGATTGATGTCTGTGGAAGTGACAGAAGTATCCTAGCTTTCCGGGCCCAGACAAGCTTACGGTCTGGAGACGGAGTTTCTTACTCTATACGTGGCATTGCACCTCTTGGAAATTCTTTTTCATATTCCATCTGTGGAACACACCCAGACAGAAGAACCCAAAAAGGCTCTATGGCAGAGGAAACACATTTCTGAAGTAGGAATGATAGAACAGCAGGGTGTGATGATTTTAGCAGGGGTAGGGAGCATGAAGGATGAAGTCTTCTTGGAATTGGTAATGTTGGAAACCGAAGGGGAAGAAGTATCATACTATTTTGTTTCTTTGAAAGATTTCCTCTGTGTCTTTGACAGCTCATGTTGGTAGACCTGTGAGGATAATGGCTGTCCATCTTGAGGTGATGTCACAGGAACCAGGGAGCCCCCAGTTGATGTTGTCTGAGGTCAAAAATGAGAAAAACAAACAAACAAACAAACAGGAGGGTATCTGCATTGGGGAAGGTTTCTAGAAGATGCATGACCCAAAGATGTTCTCTAATGTTCATACCAGTGAATAAAAAGAACAGCAGGGTAAAGAAAGGCCAAAGAAAAATAAGATTTGCTTCTAGAGAGTTCTCTGAGAGTACTTCCTGTCTATAGGGAAAGGAGTGAGCAAATACAGAGAGCCAAGTTGCAAAAAAGAAGTTAAGCCGGGCGGTGGTGGCGCACGCCTTTAAACCCAGCACTCGGGAGGCAGAAGCAGGTGGATCTCTGTGAGTTAGAGGCCAGCCTGGGCTACAGAGCGAGTTCCAGGAAAGGCGCAAAGCTACACAGAGAAACCCTGTCTCGAAAAACCAAAAAAAAAAAAAAAAAGTTAAAGGGTTTTCCAGAAGGTTTGGGGAATAGATACATAACTTTCAACTTCATAATCCTAGCAATGATTGATTTGTTCAACAAACAGCAGGACAAAAAACTGACTTTTATTTATATTTCTACCATGACTCCAAAAACTAGTTTTTATATATATTCCATAAGAGAACACATGGGACTCTAACAATATTAATATATAGTGCATAGTCAGTTCCCAACATTTAGCTGCCAGATGGTACATAACACACACACACACACACACACACACACACTTTTTTTTGAAGCAATGGGCTTTCTCCTGTGCCTATAAACAATTCATCAAGCAAGATCTACTCAGAGAATTTGCAATAAAATGAAAATAGATTACCTAAAATACAAAAGAAGACATGGTTATGAGGGAAGGGGCTAAGTGGGATTATGGGATATCTCAGACTGACAATGGACTTGACAAATAATTAAGAAAAGGCAAGAAGGAACCAACAGGTCACTATGTCCAAAGCCGGTAAGTGGAACTCCAGAAAAGGCCCAAATGATTACTGTTCCAAAGCAGAAAGAGGATCCGATGCTTTGGGCTTTTTCTCTTTGCTTTAATCTCTTTTTAAAGTCTGAATTCTCCAAGATTAATACCAGAAGAAATAGCCTCATGCTCTGACTTTTTGGGATAAAGTGCTAGGTCTTAAATAATGAAGATATTTTCCTTTATAAAAAATATATTTGAAAGCTATAAAATATCCTTTTTAAAGAGGACTCATTACTTGGCTTTTGCAAAGGGGAGAAAAGGCTTTTGGATTGCCTTTTTGAAAATTAAAAGATCACAGAATTGAAAGTAACCTCAAAAGGCTACTTTGACTCCAGCTCCAGCAATACTGAAGGCCTTATTTTTCAGCTTACACTTCTTTCTCAATGGAATACATTTGCATCCAGCAATTGAACAATGGTCTGCACCAGACACTACTTGTGCCATTTAATCATCACCATTGCACTACAAAGTCGATATATTATTCTAGTTCATTTTCATAAAGTTGCTAAGGATAAGATAAGTCACCATTGTGAAGTCAGCTGAGACTGGAAACAAAGACCCCTCCAACTGTCCCACCAGCCCCACAAAGAGTAGTCAATGTTGTTTTGTGCTACCACAAAGCTTACAATGCCACATACTGCCATTGTTTTCCTCCCTCTCCAGCTCCAACATCATTGTAGGTAGAGATGCAGGACACAAAGACATAAGGTACAACAGGCTGAGCCCCTTCAGCTACCAGTGGTATAATAGTGGGGAATAGAAGAACGAAGCCATCTACTTCAACTTAGCTCATCAAGCTCCCCTAGTGATCAATTTTTTGTACTCTTTTTTCTTGCATTTCTAGTCTTTCATCACTGTTTCCAGATATGTCCAAGCTGGAGCCCACAGAACCTACGAACGAAGCCAACGCATTTAAATATGGCAATGCCATGTCACAGCACCAAAATCCTGGACACCTCTAGGTCAAAGCCTATAAAACTAGCTTCCTTCATAGCCATTTAGACGTAAAATGATTGTTTCTGTGGGTATAAGTCTGACTTCAAAGTGCTAGCTTCTGCTCATCTTTCTAGCAGGTTGTGCTTCAAGTTTTCTGGGCTTCTATATTGGCTTTCTTTTCCATCCATATCTCTTCTTGTTTCAGAACTGATGTAAGAAATGAGAGATGCTCTTGTATTAGGCCACCCGTGTTCCTCAACATGTAACCACACAGACCTTTGTACAGTCTGTCTTCACTCAAGGTAGGCTTGTGTTAGTTGATTATTTTCTCACACCTGAAAGCACTGCCTGGGATTCTGCTTCAGCAGCTTGGTCACAGTTGCCTGGATAGAATCACTTCCTATCACACATCATAAACTCAAGGGAGCTGTGTTTTGCTCTCCTTGCCTTCCTTTATTAGATGAATTCTAATAATGTAGAATACTCTTTCTACTTAGTATATTTCCTTCTTTCTTTCTTTCTTTCTTTCTTTCATTTTTTTTTTTTTTTTGGTTTTTCAAGACAGGGTTTCTCTGTGTAGCTTTGTGCCTTTCCTGGAACTCACTCTGTAGCCCAGGCTGGCCTCGAACTCACAGAGATCCGCCTGTCTCTGCCTCCTGAGTGCTGGGATTAAAGGCGTGCACCACCACCGCCTGGCCCTTCTCTTTTCTGTAAGGTTAACTCTAAGCTCCATTGACATAATATACCTCGTGATAGTCAACTAGAACGTAAGAAACTTGGTACTTGGGGAAGCAGACTTAAACCCCTGCATAAAACAAAACAAAGCAAAACACCACATAATTTGAGCTTGTGTCCTAAGCCATGGTCCTTCTGTACTGTACTCCTCTCCCTTGAGTTGTTTGATGGAAAGCTTTCCTGTTCCATTGCCTCTGTGTTGCTCAGTCTTCGAACTTTGCCCTCTGTTTTTCCTTTTAGTAAAAGCTCTCAAACAACCTATTTTGATCATGTTTCTCTTTCCCCTACCCCTCTCAGATCCTCCCCACTTCCCTGTACACAGAACTTGATTCTTGCTTTCTCTCTCTCTCTCTTTCTGTAAAAAGACGGAAAGAAATCAAAACAAACAGACAAAAAATCAGCAAGACAAAAATGCCCAAACCCCGTAAGATAGAACTCATACTTGAGACTACTGAAGTAGACAAGAACCTGAGATGGAACAGATCATGAGCCTAGGGGAAAACCTGCTACTCTTATTGTGCTAAAGGGACACAGTAATACAATGACTCCGGATGACACATTGCCGTGCTCATAGATCAGTGCCCCGCACAACTCTGATCAGAGAAACTTCCTTTTGCAGCAGATGGGAATTAAAAGAGACATCTACCACTGGAAAATGTGCAGAGAGTAAGAGACTTTGGAGCATTCACTGCTCAATGGGATGCCTTCATAAAACTCGGTTTTCTTCGCATTGACTTCTACCATCTCCAATATTTTTTTAAATTTTTTTTTTATTTATTTTACATCCTGACCCCAGTTTCTCCTCCTGTACCCTCTCCCCACCTTCCCTTGCCCCCTGTCTACTCCTCCTCTGCTTTTGTTCAGAAAGGGGCAGGCCTCCCATGGGTGTCAACAAAGCATGGCATATCAAGTTGAGGTAGGACTAAGCTCCTTCCTTTGTATTGAGACTGGGTGAGGCAACATTATGGGTAATAGGTTCCAAAAAGCCAGCTGAAGCATTAGGGACAGGCCTTGATCCCATTGTTATGAGTCCCACAAATAGACCAAGCTACACAACTACACACATATGAAGCAAGCCTAGGGTCCCATGCAGTCTCCCTAGCTGTTGGTCCAGAGTTTGTGAGCTCCTATGATCCCAGGTTAGTGGTTTCTGTGGGTTTCCATGTCTCACACAATCCTTCCTCCCTTTCTTCAACAGAATTCCATAATCTCATCCCAGTTACCGGATGAAGGCTCTCTGATGACAACTAGTGTACTCACCAATCTGATTACAGGAGATGGCCAGTTCAGACACCCTCTCCACTATTAATAGGAGTCTTAGCTAAGGTCATTCTTGTAAATTCCTGGGAGTTTCCATGGCATAAGATTTCTCAATAACTCCGAAATGCCTCTGACCATCAAGACATCTCTTCATTACTCTCTGCCTCCATCCCACCCACAACCTGTCCATCTCGATCCCTCATGTTCATAGATCCCCCACCCTATCCCTGTCCCCAGGAGATCTCTTCTATTTCTCCTTCCCAGGTACATCCATGCATCCCTCTTTGGGCCCTATTCCAATCTTTTTTAAAAAATATTTATTTATTTTTACATCCCCACCAAAGTTTCCCCTCCCTCCTCTCCTCCTGGTCCCTCAGGCCCACGTCCCATCTGCCCTTCCCCATTCATTCCTCCTCTGTTTCTATTCAGAAACAGGCCTCCCATGGATATCAACAAAACATGGCATATCAAATTGTAGTAAGATTAAGTACCTCCCCTCATATTTAGGATAAGCAAGGTGACCCAATATGAGGAATGGGGTCCCAACAGCTAGTAGCAAAAGAGTCAGAGATAGCCCCTGCTCCTATTGTAAATCCCACAAGAAGACAAAACACACAACTGTAACATTTATGCAGAGGGCCTAGATCAATCCCATGCAGGGGAGCTGTCTCCAATTTTAGGACATCTTTCTGTACTCTTCTCATCTTATTGTACTAGTCTTAGCAATGGATGGGTTCTGAGATGTTAACATTCAGTGACCTTTGCTTGTGTTTTTAATTTTTTTATTACTTCCTTTACTTTTGTGATTATAATTAACAATGTTTTCACCTTCCTTTTCTCCCTTCAGATCCTCCAATATACACCTCCCTGCTGCATTTCATCAATTGTTGTATGTATTCTCATAAATGTATGTATGCATATGTATTTATCTATGTGTTCCTATGTACAACCAGATTTGGCTGTATTTAGGTATGAGCTGTAGTTTGAACTGACAATGTGGTATTAGATAACCAATCAATATACTCTTCCTTTATGAGGACCATATAATAAAAAACTCAACATCAAGTTTTTTAAAGAAAATATGAATGGTTTTCTGGAGTTTAAATTTTATGACATGCTGCTATAATCAACTGATATCCTTCCATGTTAATCATATGATCCAATTAGTGTCAGCATCTATTACTTTGCTTTTCTCCATTTTATTACATATACCTGCCATACATGCAAATTCCAAACTATGGTTCTGTCTCTTGGGCTATGGGACATGACTGATCATGTCATGTCATAGCTGACCAATATAAATAAATTGGTTAATGAGTGTTAGCTACTTTTATATCTTACCTCGAGGAAGAACTCCTCACTCTCTTGTACCCAGAAAAAATCAGTACACATTTATTGTGAAATAAGGTGTGCAAGGCATTTATTTTTCTATGTTATAACTACTCCAAACCTTAAAGTAGACTTTATATATGTTCTTATCACTTTCACATGGTAATAAGAAAGCAGCTCCAGCTTCCAAACCTAAAATTGACAACTCAAGGTTTTCTTCCTTCCTAGAATCAGCAACAATCACAGTGATGACAGATGCTCAAATTTTACCCTTGGATCCCTTGTTACTATAAGGAGGCTTGGGCACTCATTCTAAGCAGCTTTAAATTAGATCCATTAGAACTTTACTCTTAGGCTTGCTTTTCAGTAGATACGCTAGGCAGAATAGGCAGCTGCTAATCCCTGATCTCCTAGAATGGATAAAGGTATTCTTGTCATTACTTTCTCCAGAAAGTATTTACATAAATTCATTCCCAGTTTAATTTGTAACGTGGACAGAATCTAATTCCCAGGCATTTTTTTTTATCACCAGTGTAGATAATCAGCAGTGGGTGAGATATAACCAGACATGACAGTCCTCTGGATTTATTAAAACATTTTATTATTGTTTTTCCCATAGATTTTCATTAAATCCCTAGAACCATATTGAAACATATTAAACAAATAAATGTAGGCTACTGTGATAAGAAGGAGAATTACTACAATAAAACAGACGTCTAAAACAGAAAATTGTGTGATTTCCGTGCTTTTCTTATGTTTTACAGATAATTTCCATATGAGCAAAGGAAAACAATAATCTTCATTGGACAATCAATATAAGATTGTGTTTCCTAGCAGGTTTCAATTTTGGAACCAAGTTAATTGCCCACACAGGGCATTCTGATATAGCATGGGAATATCATGAGGCAGAGCTTAACTTTACGGGTTCTTCTTTCAAGTCCAGAAGGGGACTGGCAGTGGACTTTCATTTAAGTACATGAACACTCTGCATGGACAATGAAAAATGGTTTGCTTACACTGCAAAAGTAGCAATGAATTTTTTCCCTCTCTCTCCCTCTCTGTGTGTCTTCTGGAACCAGAAAAGGATGAGATGACTAAGGAAAACATTTCAGCCCATTGAACAAAATTAATATGTATTTTTATCACCCTCAATTTCTAACAGATTGCAAGAAATGACTGCATGAAAAGTCATTGCATCTTCAAAGAACAGAGAAAAGCAATAGTAGGCCCTGGTGAATTATTAGACATGGTTGAATAGAACTGATTTTATAAAGCTTTTAATATCTACTTCTATGTTGCAAGACATCTAGTACATTCTATAAATGTAATGCATGAACTGAGCCAAGATGATCTACCCAAGAAAATATTATAAGGTACAGGGCGAAGAATAATTATACTCTTTTCAAAGTGAGTTTTGAGTAAACACATATTGTCTGGTATGAAATTAAAAAAAAAACTACAAAATACTGTTTTGCTAAGGAATTTCTCTAAGTGATATTAGAATCTATTCATATAAAATGCATTTCTCAAGTAAGTGCCATCTAGGTAAGTTATCCTTAAAGACAATGTGTTTTAACACATTTTGAATAAAAATGACAAATTCTTGCAATTGTGGCAAATTTGTCAGGTCCCCACCATCCCTCATCACATCCCATCTCCAATTGGCCTTTTGAACTTCACCATTTCTTATACACATGAGCAGATTTCACTTTCGATATTAAGCCCCATGGATCTTAGAGAATGCCTGCTTTGTTTTGTGTTTTTTTTCCTGGTCTGTGTAAATGAAAGCCTAACTGCATGGGTGTGGCTCATTCCCAGGGTGTGTACTATGGGTTTCTTTCCACCATAGCTAGCATATTTCAGAAGACAGTTTAGATCACAGATGAGCCCCTTGTTAAAGTGGAATATAAAACTAATTTTGGATAATTTGATATCTTAAAATAGACTCTCCTGCTGCTAATTTTTATCATAAGCACATCATTAACATTCTCCATCTAATCCACTGCACGGTCTTGCCCACCTGCCACAATTATTCTTTTCTGTTTATTTTTGAGGTTGTAATTTAATTACACTTTTCCCTTCCCTTTCCTTCCTCCACACCCTCCCATATACCCCCCACATACCCAGATGTTCTCCAAATCCTTAGCCTCTTGTTTCATTAATAGTAATTGCATATATATATATGTGTGTATATATGTATGTATATATATATGTATTTGAATTTGTATGTATATCTTATGTGAGATTTGTTACTGCTCCAGGCTCCTATTCATAAGTTCTTAGGACAACCTCTTTGGACAGTGCTGCTGCGCATTTGAACTCTGGCTCCACACAAGTTTGGGTGTAACATAGTCATTGTCAGAGAAGGCAGCAGTTGGGGTCATGCTTGTTACCAACATGGTGGTCTTTTCCTGTGTAATTAAAGATGCTTTGTTCTCAGTTTTGCTAGCTAAAATAAGGTGCTTGATTTTACCAATTTTATTTAAGGTCACTGTGCCCTAGGGAGAATAAAAATGAGTGAGGCTATGTCCAGAAATACAGGAGAATGAGATGATGATGCTCAGTATATTGAGCACACAGCCACTCTTACCTTCTTTTTATTTATTCTATTATGTGATTTCTATTCTATTTAGGTCATGCATCTTGATCCCATTCATTTCTCCATTCCTTTGCATTCACCCTCTGCCCCTGTAACCCCCCAAAATAAAACAAAATTTAAAAGAAAAAAGGAAAAAATTTAAAAGGGAAAAAATTAAAAATCTCATCATGGAAGCTATAGTGTGACACAGTGAGTCACACCATATACCCTTTTGTACATATTTCTTTACTGGCAAGTGTTCATTGCAAAGAGTCGTTGGTCTGGCTCAAGGCCTCTGGCTTCTGCTACACTATTGATGCAGCCTTTTTAAAACTAGAGGATGAAAGGAGGTTGTAGATGTAACCAACCGTCTTATTAAATAAGAAACACAGAGCCAATACAGGGATGAAAGCCAAGAGGTCAGAGCAATAGCTAAGAGCTAAAAACCTTACCCTTCCTGTCGCTGTTGCTGTACCTCTCCAAATGAGACCTACTTCCTGTGTCTGTCTTTTTTTTATAGAGTTTCTGTTCTGCCTTCTCATTGGTTGTAAACCCAACTACATGACCTCCTAGTCACTGCCTGTCTGTACAGACCTCCAGGTCTTCTATGGTTGGTATTGAGACTAATGGTGTGTGTCTCCAATGCTGGCTGTATCCTTGAACACACAGAGATCTACCTAGCTCTGCCTACCAAGTGCTGGGATTAAAGGCGTGCACCACCACCACCACCACCACCACCACCACCACCACCACCACCACCATCCAGCTTTCACTATGGCTTGCTAATAGCTCTGACCCCCAGGCAACTTTATTTATTAACATACAAATCACATTTCAGTACAAATAAAATATCACTATAGGAGGTATTTATTGTTTTCGGCACTTCGTGGCCCATGAGGCTGCTTGACACAGATCCTTAATCTACACATAGTTCTTCTGCAGGTTATGTGTGAAGGTTTACACAGCTTTCAATGGGTACTCTGGCTGGAGCTTTTCATGAAGCCCATGTTATAAATACCAGCCCTGTAAATCTGAAACCCATTTAGGTGAGATTCTAGAGCCGTTCCGAAGAAAAAATGGTGGCCATGGTCTCCTTCCATGTCTCTGCTGGTTGTCTTAATAAAGCCCATACTAATGTTTAGTTTTATAGACCTGAGACAGTCAGCATAGTGTCTGCTCTTGTCCAGGAAATTTGACAACAGTAAACTACTTGAGTTCCTACTGCGACACAATTTAAGGACGGAAGTTCATTGGGTTCACTAGAAAAGATTGAGTTGAAGCTTTGAGATCTTGTCAGTATGGTCTAAGATTTTACCTTCTGGTCAACTAAACCCAGTGTCTTATGAGAGAGGCTCAGGTTTGTTTTCAACTAAGCTTTGATACATTTCTATAGTTTAAACGCACAGCATGCCTTTTCTCCAGTTGTCAACTTATTTCAACTGGCCCCTCTTCTGTCCCCTCATCTATAGTTTCTTATGGCTCCTAAGGGTTGTACCTATTTTCAGCTTCTGAAAGTCAGCAATTCCTGAGGCAGTGTACCCTGCAGTCCTGTTGTAAGCTTTGAAGGCCCTGAAGTCATGTAAGAAGCAACACAATAGCTGGAAACAGTGGTCTTTGCTTCTCCATCAGCAGGTACTGTACTCAGATGCTGACATGACAGCAAGTGCCTCATCTAAAGCCTCAAGTACTGCTGGAAGCATTAAAGCAACTCCACGTAGTTAAAAGGGAGGTTTATTTCATGGAGTAACATAAGTAAAGTGATAGGCTACAGGGTCTGGGAAAGGTGTAGTGCAGTCCAGTAGTGTTCTCCGGAGAACTCTGCTCGATCTACCTCCAGCATCCAGGATCCAGGAACAAAGAGAGCCAGCACCTCCGGATCTCCAGTCTTAAGGGCTCCTCACTCGGCCCCACCTCATAGGCATGGCAGTTACCAGAAGCCTCAATGGGGGTAGTACTTTCAGGGCAAAGCTGGAACAGCTACCCACTACACTTGGGTATGATAAAACAAAATGAAGTGCTTATGCCTTGACTAAGCCCATGGTGTTTTTCAGGCAAAACACAACAACAAAGTGAAAGGAAATCACACATACACACATACACACACACACACACACACACACACACACACACACACACACACACACGGAGGCACATGCCTACTCGATATAATTAAATTTTGGTGATAGATTGTGGTGAAAAGATATTCTGAGATTTCATGTGAGGATATTGAGTTTCATGAAAGAATTTCTTCAAAGCATGATAAATAAGATGTGTGTGTGTGTGTGTGTGTGTGTAACAACAGCAATTACAGAATGAGTGATCGTGAATCCATGTGAGAGTGGCAGGGGGATGGAAGAGTTGGAGGGATTGGAGTAGGAAGAAATGGGTAGAAATGACACAAATACAGTGCTCTCTAGAAAAAGAAATCATTCTCAAAACACTAAACAATTGAAAACCATACTGATGATGCTCCTTCCACTAACTTAGGAATGTTAGTAAATTAGTGAGATGATGGAAGTCATTTGTATAGGCCTGTGACCTCCTGGATACAAAGAACTACAGGCAACTAAGGAATGGTGAAAGCAGGAGAAATAGTCTTCCCCAGGGAAGAGCTCACCAATGGTCTATCCAATACCAAATGGTCAGCCCTGGAAATATCCATAGGCAAGCATCATTATACAGACTAAGTAGGCAGGTGGTCCTTACATATGTAGGAATACATATATATGTATGTATATATGCATATATGTATAAAAAACTAATTAATGAATAAAGAGGCCATGAATTTGCAAGAGCGTAAGGAGGGAAGTATGGGAGGATTTAGAAGGAGAAAAGAGATAGGAGAAAGATATAATTATAGTGAAATCTCAAAAAATAATAGAAATAAAAAGGAAATAAACTTTTATTAAGAAGAAAAGAAAGTATTAGTTTTCACAAGGAAATATACTTTTTTTTCCTTTTCTCTGTTTGGTGAGGTATTCTTTTGTTGTGTTATTTTGTTTCATTTAAAAGAGGGTTTGACTATGTAATCCAGACTAGTTCTGTATTTGTAATATCTTGTCTCAGTCTTCCAAATGCTGGTATCACAGGTAAGTACCACCATGTCTGGACCAATAAAATTACTATGCCTGTTTAAATGATTTATTTAGTGAATATCTAAAATTAATCATTTTAATTCACTACAGCTAATGGGAATTGCATTTTCTTAGAGGTCAGCTTATCTCAATGTGTTACAAAGAGAACATGGATGATAGGGAAAAAATGGAAGACAGAGGACCATTTCCCTAATTTGTAAAGTCAGAGATGCTTCCCTGGTACCTGAACAAAACCAGCTTGTGCTGTATTGATGTTAATTTAGAAACAGTATCATACACATTTGTATTCAGCCTGTGGGCATATCTCTATGCCTTTTCACTCAAAATATATTCATAAATTGATACATTATAAATTATTTTTGCTTGGAATATTTTGTTCAAAAACCTTCCTTTTATATCATAGGGAAATCAGTTTCTACCTATATTCTTACTTCAATCAAAACCTTGTAGCTTTTCTGCAGTGGTCTGATTGGCAGCTTTTGGAAGAGGAGTGATCTATGCAGTTCAATTTCAGTCTGATTTTAGTGTTAGTAATCCTTAGTTTTCTTTCTAGAAGCAGGGCTGGTCTCTTGGTAGTTCTTTGAAGAATACACTATTCAGGTCCTTTGCATCATTGATTGTCTTTCTCTGACCTCATCCATCATCTTACCAGTGTTTCTCAAAAATAAAAAATAATTAATGTGACACAATCTTTAAGAGTGATCTGACTTCTGCAGGATACAGTAAAATGATGCTCATTATGTCAATGGAATCTGTACATTAATGAAGTTCATTTTCATGTCATTATGACTTCTTTCTAGAACTTTGTGCATGGACATTTTTTAAGTCAAGGTTTTCTTTTACAACTTTATTAGGTTGCTTCTTTAGGCATCCACTTAAAGTGTAAAATGTATCCCCATTCTATTTTATCCTACTGATGATGAAGCGTTGTTTTATCCAGGAAAATAATGTTGATCTAGAGTCATAATTTAAATTTTTGATGATTTCTGAGTTTTGCCATCAATGGCAGAACTATACCAACACAACACAGCAGAACATGTTCTCCTGGTAAAAATTACTACCTGATGTTTTAAATATGGCTGATTGAATGTTTTCTATAAATTATGATTGTGATGTATAAGTCATCATTAAACTTTCCTTTTTTTCATTTAGCAAAAGGAAGACTATGCAGGACCTCAAGAGTAGTTATCAGAGCATTACCGCTCACATCTGAAAGTTCACCTTTTCCAGCAAACTACCTCATGAAACTTTTAAAATGATAGTATTCAAGTGATAAAATCAAAATTTATTCCATTCATTACTCTTTTAATAACATAAATTTTAATACAAGAAAGCTGCTCTTCTACCTTCAAGAACCTACTCCTTGTTGAAAGTAACCAAAAGAGATTGGCAACTGTTGTTCTAGTGTAGTTATCCTTTGAAAATAATTACTTACAGAAAGCTACCTTTTCTTTAAGATGATTGAAAATGTTGGTGGAAGATTTTGAGTTCGTATAGTTTGGTCTCGAGTTTTTCCTACAGTAGAAATGTAGTGACTTGGGTAGGTGGAGGATGACTGTGTATGTGCCCTATACAATTTCTTAGCGCAATCCAAATTCATCCTAGAGAATTAAAACAAATTCTTTGTATTTTCTTTACCTCTATTTATTGTAGATTTATTTTGTGTTAACCAAGCAAGCAAACAAGCAACCAGCTAATCAACTATCTAATCAAATATCCACTCTCACACTCAAACAGCCAGCCAATTAACTACACAACTATTCAACTAAACACCAAAGCAATCAACCAAACAACAACCCATCTATCAAGCTAACCAACTAACTTCCAAATCAAGTTAATAAATTAACTGACTAGCCAGTGATTCGAACACTTAACAACCAGTTAACTGACAAACCAGCAAGGCAAGGCCAAGCCATTAGCAACATATAAGCATTTAGGGAGGTAGTATTTCTCTGTTAATTTGTACGCAATTAAAATTGCTTTCTGACCACTCCTGAAATGACGTAAATTTTTACCCAAAGGTGTATGGACAATGGTGGAAGTAAACAAAAGAAGGATTCATAATTTGTCCGTGGGTCTTTATTTTTTTTACCTTGTAATCATAAGTAATAATCTTTGCATCCAAGGTTGTATTTTAAGACTTTAGATTAAGCCCTAGAATCCAAATTTTGA
Organism: Peromyscus nudipes; assembly: GCA_902168325.1. Taxonomy (NCBI): domain Eukaryota; kingdom Metazoa; phylum Chordata; class Mammalia; order Rodentia; family Cricetidae; genus Peromyscus; species Peromyscus nudipes. Next base: position 69,624 of record CABHPH010162205.1, on the reverse strand, counting down.
ATACATTAACCTGCATAGATTCAGAGCACTCTATTTTTTTCAATCATTAGCACAGTACTTGAAGTGAAAGTCAACAACTTTCCTTGAGGGTTATTCATAAGCATCAGGAAAAGGAAAGTAGAATGGAACCTAAAGAAAAGGCTACCAAAGGCGGGTGAGGGGGGGGGATGTGTGAAATGAAGAGGCACAATTAGAAAGACTATGGATATCACTGTGAAGCTGGGTGCCATCTATCGACACACTAGGAATCTGTGCAATTCTTCAAAAGCTACTTGACAGACTCCTCTGGAGCAAGGCTACTTGGCTCATGTGAAACTTGCCTCAGTGTACTGACACAGCAGATAAGTGCATCAGTGTTATTATCTTTATCTGAACTCACTTAGTCTCTCCCTCTCACTGTGCTACCCACTTTGCCAAGAGAATTCACTTTCAATTACACATATATCATAACGTTTACACATTAGTTTCACTTGCCTCTGGTTAATAACTCGCCATATATTTAAACATCCATCAACATAAAATCAGCATAAGAACTTTTATGAATCCCTTTATCATCAGCACATTTGAAATGCTTATATAATCCACTCTGGATTCATATAGGAACTTGGTTAATAGCCCTTAAAGTTACTATAAACCTTGGTTGCTTTCAATCATAGGAATATTATTCATGTTTTCAGACTGAGCACAGTTTTGGTAATTGTTAAGGTTTAAAACCACTGGGATATAGATGGAGTTATCCCTATAATGTGTAAAAACACATACTTTTTCCATAGTCAGGGAAACTCTAAAGATTTCATCTGTCCTATAAACACTAAGGATCTTTTATATCCATCTTGATTGTGGTTGGAAATTGTAGACTCATATAAGCAATGAGGTCTTCTACTTCTACTTGTTTCCCCCTTTCTTTACTATAGTTTGGAACCATGCTCTTACCAAGCAAGGCTGGTAAAAAGAGAATGTGAGAGATGACCAATCAGGTGCTTTCTCCACTTCATTTATGTCTGAGTCTGTCCTTGAATGATGCTAGCTGTTTTCCTGGGATTCAGCAATGATGTACACAAAAATGGTTTGAGCTATTTAAAAATAATTGCATTCATTGAAAATAGCAATAAATATGACAACAATGATGCAAAACGAATTTCAGATGGCATAATTTTTCTGCCTGTCTCTAACATTTTCACTCTATGTGGACTATTCAAAAACCAAGGCATAATTTAACCAAGTCTTATCCCTATAATCGAGTTGTAATATTTTCTGCTCAGCTTAGTCCACATCTTCAAGATGACACTTAGAAACTGTGCAGGGAGGGACAGAACAGCATCAGGTGATCACATTCTTCCCTTTAATCATTTCTCACAAAAGGTGGTATAAGCACTGCTGACCCATAGTGTGTATACCTAAGTTAACTTCCATTGTACAAAAAGAGAAGTTGGTGCAAGGCCCTTATCCCCAAGGATTTCATAGATTAGTAAGACAGCTATGAACCAGTCATTACAACAATCAATACATACACTCAGCTTATTGACCTTAAGCAGTCTCATGACTGGGACAAGTTACAACTCAGGTCAGATTTCAAGTTGTATATCCAACTGCATCATGTCCTCCCTTGTGTTTTGATAATTCTGCGCTTTTTGTTTCTAGTGACTAGAGCAGTGGTTCTCTACTTTCCTAATGTTGTGACCCTTTAATACAGTTGCTCATGTTGTGGTGACTCCCAACCATCAAATTATTTAGTTGCTACTCCATAACTATAATTTTGATACTATTATGAATTGCAATGTAAATAACTAACTTTCAGGACATATGATCTGTGACCACAGCGGGGTCATGAGCCACATGTTGAGAACCACTGGACTAGAGCAATGCTCTGGGCTAATTAATGTTTTTAGGTTTCAAGCGATTATGGGATACAATATACTCTTGCCATTGGATTATGCAGCTAGTTGGACAGACATGGCATATGAGGTTTTGATTTTTTTTGGATGCTTTTATTTCCAGGTACTAATTTTATTGATGTCTCCACCTATTTTTCCTCCTCAAACTGCTCTCACTTTTCCTTCTGTTCTTCTTTAGCTCGGGTGACAGAGTCTTGTAAACTAGGCTGGTCTTGAACTCATAGCTAAAGCTGTTCTTTGCTACCTAATCCTCTTGCCTCTACCAGCCAAGTACTGGGAGTACAAGAATGATTCCCCATTCTAGGTTTCAACTGATATTTATTCATGTCATTGACCAAATCACAGTTCCTCCAGTTACATGGAATAGTGACCAATGGTGACTGAATAATTTAGGATCCCTTAAATCCTATTCACAATGATATCATTTCAGAATTTGCCATTCCCCTTGTGTGCTCCCTGTAAGATACCCATGAGAGCAATATACAGCCATTGAAGATTCCATGATGTGTAGATTCCAAAGAATGAAATCTAACATTATGAACCGTGTTTCTCTGAGCTCTTTAAAGACCCTATTCTAAGCTTGAGTCACAAAATCCTTAGTAAGTAGATATTATTCCCAGACACCAGATGAAGAAATGAAGATACTACTACCTGGCTAAGTCTGTGTTGTGACTGGTAGAGCTGAGTTTCACTATTTCATCTAGTACTTATTTTACTAATTTACCATGTACATGGGTGTATGTTTCTCTTTGGAGATGGTTTTAATTATTTGCGTGGCATTATTTTATTGGTTTATTATTGTAGCTTTATTCTGTTAAATATAATGTGTGTGTGTACAGACTAGGCATTTAATGGTACAAACTGTGTCTTTAAATTGAATGCTACAAACAGCTGTCTGTGATAATAATAAAGTAGCTGTGTTATACACAGAATACTCCTGTTTTTCTCATCTCCTGTAAAGGGTAAACACTTTCAGTGAAGGACTATTTTCTATTAATTTTTAATATTCCCTACATATTACAGAAGTTGTTAATAAATACTTACTGAATCAACAAATGAACCCATCACTTTATATGATCAGATTTCTAAGATGTTTAACTTTCCTGTTAACCAAGGCTTTGGGCTCAACAACTGTGTATGAATTTATAGAACACTGAGAGTGTGCCATGAAATGTAGTATACAGCAGTGCGTAATATTGCAGCATTCTCTCTCTCTCTCTCTCTCTTTCTATATATATATATATATATATATGTATGTATGTATATACACACATATATATACACACACATACATATATACACATATATCTTACTCCTAGGTGAATGATAGACTATATATATGTATGTATATATATATATATATGCATGTGTATAGATTTTTTTTCTCACACAGGAAGAGACCCTTATTGGTCCTTAACTCACTGTCATCTAGCAGCTATTTACCCCACACTCATTACCACTCCACTTGAATTAAAATAAAAAAGGAGACAGCAAATGAGTTTTGCTTTATTTTAGTGTGACCCTGTGGGAAATGACTCTCTTAAAACTTGAAAATTCTGAGTTTTTAAAAATGTGCATGTGAGACTTTCCTTTGATCCTAAGACCCATGAAGGTAACAGAGAAAATAAGCAATTTGGTGTGTGAGACTTCTGGCATAAATGCGAATTAGAGCTTAGTGATGTAATACCTTCTCTCTGTTTATTGCCAGCACTGTGTGCTAGCATCTCCTTATCTGATGAAACCACCCTCCCATCAGTCTTCACTCATGCAGTATCCATATTCCTGAATATCTCCTGGCCTAAAACAGAAATACATTCAGGATCGGATTTTTGCCCCTAGTTTTTTTTTCCATGTCAACTTTTACTAACTTCAAAGAGAAATTTTGCAGAATGTCTGCCACAGCAATTACTTAGCTGTGGGCCACAGGCATTATTGCACCAAGACAGTGCTTTTCCAGACTGATGGACAGTACTTTTATAGTCGCTCATAGAAAAATAATAACACTTACTACGATTTGATTTTTATGGTGCTGTGGTTCTATAGAGGTGAGTGTCAGCCACCTCGCCTTCAGAATTGAACTAATCTCAAACATTTTGCAATAACTGGTGCTCTAAAAACAAAAGAAGGCATATACATATAAGTCCTAAGTTTATGACAACAGACACTAAAATACATACTTGAACAATGAATAATAAAAATCTCTCCAGTGTTGGGACGCTTACTAATGTATGCATATAACTTGGCTCAAGGATGCTGTATTTCTTAAAACTATTGTCCTAAGTATTCACTCATTTTTCTGTGCACAGAATTTCCATCTTTACTTTAAAGATACTCTGTATGGTATTATAAAGTATCAGTAGCTAGCAATGACAGTTTATTAAAACATAATGATAATAGTAATTATTCTGATAAAGGTGAGAGATCACAGGAAAATGCTAGTACAGACCTGTTTGATATTCCACAACAGACTCACAGAAAAGGCTATAAGGATTTCTTCATTTTCTACCTTTCAAAGTGAAAGAACTGCATTTCTTCATGATAGGCTATGGCATGATCTACCATCTCACCCTTTTTAACTGTATCAATTTACTATATTGGGTTTATATTGCTATAAGCAATGCTGGGGTAATCAATTGATAAAAAGATATTTTAGATATCTAACTTCTGCTACTGTCCTGATTGGATGTTTCTGTTATTTTGGAGCCAGGCAATGAGGCCACGTGGCCATGGGTCGGCAGCTCATCATAAAGATGGCATGCAGAAGAATGCTGCCTCTCCCTCTGTTTGAGAGCACACACCCACAGGCAAGCATACCTCTCATGTGGTACCATCTTTTAACATCTCCACATCATCATTTTAGTCCAATACTGGACTTAAGAATTGGCACAAATAGTCAATTGGCATTTTATGAAAGATCCAATGAAGTACAAATTAGAGGATCCAAGTCTCTTGAATGCTGTCAAGATTTTAATCTCTGGTTTACATGAAATTCCTTACTGAGATATCTGTTATCCAAGAAGACTAGGCATTCCTAAGCGAAATGGAACTCTGAAAAGGTACAGGCATCCTTCACAAAGAGATGAGGATAGAAAGAGTGAGCCAGTCATAAGGCCTGACCTTCCCTTAGGAATGCCTTATCTCCTTGGTAGGAAGTGGTGTTCAAGGCATGCACTCTCTAAGAAATAGTTACTGGGAAGATATGGTTTGTTTATATGCAAGGCATAAAAATAATGGAAAGAGAGGAAAAATGAGAAAACATTGAAGCTCACATCAAATTAATGTTTTTAATCCTCTGCCTGTTTTTCTACAGTAAGAAACAACTTATATCTTCTTTTTCTCCTCTTACCTCCATGCCAGCTATCTGTCCTGAATAGATGATGTGTTAGCCATGTGAGTACCCCATGGTGTGAGAAGCTTGTGGGATAGTCTTAGGAAAAGAAGTAGCACTGGGTGCTCAGCAGAGTGCATGTGTCACAGCAGGCTTTGAAGGAAAACATTACCCTTTGGGGCAGGGCTGGTCCTTTCGGTCCAGCTCACTGTTCTTTCCTGAACACAGCCCTGATTTTAGTAGCATGCTGGCTTGTCTCACAGATGCCTTCTGCATGAGAGAAGAACATTTACGTCCCTTCAGCCTGGAACATTAAAACAAATGCTGATAGTTCAAGGTTAATAGATGCATAAAACAAAAGTAATTCTGTGTCAAAGCTGAAATGACAGGCGATTTGACTTGAGGCAGCTTCCCAATCATTCTTTCACATGTGCTCCGTGCTGAGACCAGGCGAAGGCGTTATGTTTCTGACATTTACTTGTCAGGGAGGTATGACAATAGAGATTGTTTCTATCTCTTCAGCTCCCAGATGTTAACCTTCTAGCTTTAGTTAGTAATTGGGGCTCTTTGGAGCTTTAACATTTTCTATTGATTCAATAGAAGCGATAACATTTCCAATCATAAGACAGCATTATAGAAATATCAGGCAATTCTCACATCAGAATGTTTGATAGCTGGGCTCACCGCATTAATTTCTGTCACCTTTGCCAGGAACCCTTTATCCTCCTTTTATACTGAAGGACACCTGGGGGTAGTTGCTGCCACTTTTATTGTTCAATAAAGTAGACAAAAGTTTCAATTAACAACCAAAGGGCCTCTAGGAAATTGTGAATGAGAATATATTTTACTCATTTACTATATTTCTTTTTCTTAATGTGCCGTCTGTGGCTTCAAAGCTATATTTCACTCAGCATGTGCTCACATGCACACAGGCACACACACACACATACACACACACACACACACACATGCATTCATAGCTTTCCTAATCTGATGTGATTTATATTGAAATATTCAACAAAGGAGGGCCAAAAGGCGGCAGTGAAGAGACTGAGAAGGCTCTGAAATGAGAGATAAAAGCTCAGATGGGCAAGGAGAAGGCCTCTGGTCTCTAGCCTGTGGAACGGAGGCTGGAGGCTTCACTCATTTTACTTCTTTGTCTGTGACTGATAATGACAGATCAGAGATTCCTCCTTCTCTATATAATAGATATCTCTTCAAGGAAAAAAAAATATCTGACATCATGTACTCACTTACAGCCGTACTATTCTTCTGGACGTTTATATTATGGAACTGAATTTTTATGAGTAGGATTTTGAAAATGTAAATAGGAAAATCAATGAGTTCTGTGTGCTAGAGATGCTCCACAGACTCTGCAGACATCCTTCATTGTCTTATTTCAGCCCAACATTTGCACTTCTTTTTTTTTTTTTTTTTTGGTTTTTCGAGACAGGGTTTCTCTGTGTAGCTTTGCGCCTTTCCTCATTTGCACTTCTTTATGGATAACCTTTTATTTGTCTCTCACAGACTGTGGGTGTTTTTGATTCCACACATTTCCTGATGCTATTCCTCTCAAGCCCATGGAATATAAACAACATCATCTCATGTCCAGCCTTTCTCTATAGCAACCTGAATCCTGCGTTTTTGCACAATGCAAAGCCTATCTTGCGATTTCCTCTCCCACTACATCTTTAGTTGTATAAAGAGTCCTGATGTTAGAAGATCTGATCCTCCTAAAGAACAGATATTTTTAATCACAAAATTATGTATTAACTTTTACGAGCTATTATACTCTAACTATATAATCAGTCTTAATACAAACACAAAGCATTTGCTAACTTACACAGTCTCTGCATGTGACTTGTGCTAGCTGATGGTATCCATCTTTGCTATCCCTCCTCCCATCTTGGTGTTTTGTGAAGTATCTATTTACATTTATTATAAGATTCTCATACATGAATATAATTACTAGATTTAAAATACAGACATTGTTCCAATCCTAAAGCCTTCTGTGTTGTGTATTTTAGTGTTTTAGTGAAGGAGAATTGTCAATGTTTATGGATCTCTGGACTTGAAATGCCTATTTTCCAGGAAACTAGGGCATTTTAGTAATGGAGGTTTTGGGTGTTCTTCCTTGGTGGACAGTTCAGTAGGATTTCCCATAAATTCCTGAGGTCTAGAAAGCTGCCAGTTGGCCTCAGATCACGTTCAGATTCTTGAAAGTAATTTCACTCTTTTGAAGCCATTTGCAAGTCATCTCCTAAGTAATTATTTCTTAACTGTGCTTGATTCTTAGATTATTTGACTTGATCTGTAGTTTGCAGTAACTTATTTGTTCCTCCTTTTAAAACATAGAAATAGACAGCTCAGTGGCTTGCAGAGGACCTGAGTTCTTTTGTCAGAACCCATGCTGGGCAACTCACATCATCCTGTAACTCCAGCTCCAGGATCATCCATTACCTTTGATTTCCTCAGGCTTCTGCATGCGTGTGGGCATACCCAAACACAGGGGCATACACAAGCAAACAACTAAAAATAAAAACAAATCTTTTTGAAAGAGAAATGGTAATCTTATTTCCTCATGTAATTTTTTATTTAAGTGAATAAAGTTATGCCTAAGAAAAAGTAGATTAATAAGCCATTTCACTCAGTCATTATTTGATAACGCCATCAATACACAGAGACAAACTGGATGTTCACAGATGCTGGAATTGCAGCAAAGAAAATGGAACATAGTTTCTACCCAGTCAATTTACTGATGAAGTCATCGTGTCCTATCCATTGGGTTGGAGAAAACACAAATAACTCCCTGGTGTTATTTGTAGCATGGTCTAGCCTTCAATCACCCAGGGTGGTCAGTGAGGATGTGTCATTAATATGATCTGAGAGATAGTTGGAATTGCACCCATGTGTACCACCCAAGAAGCCTGAGATGGTAGTGACATTTTATCAAGCATCCCCAAGACAATTATAAATTCAATAAAATGTGAGAAGTGCTGGAACAGATGTGATCTCTGTCTGCATCTTGTTCCTTTTCTTCTAAACACATTTATAGATATGCATCCACCTCATTCATTTCTCATCTGACTAACATTAATATTTTTTGCACTACCAGCTGGTAGCTGCCAGTTTCAACGAGGACCTTGTGTTACTTACTTTTCTGATACTGTGATAAACACCAAGACCAAAAGAAAATTAGGAAGCAAATGCCTTTTTTTGTCTTGTACTTCCTGTCCAAAGTCCATCATTTAGGAGCATCAGGGCAAGAACTCACATAGGAGAGAGGCAGGAACCTTGGAAGAATACTGTTTGCTGCCTTGCTCCCTAGTTTGTGCTCAACTACATTTCTTATACTATTTAGGACTCCTGCTTAGGAAGGATACTTCCCATAGTGGTGTGGGTCCTCTATATTAAGTAGCAATTTCAAAAGTTCCCCACAGACACACCCACAGGCTGACACAATCTAGGAAATTATCAAACAGACTTTCTAAGACAACTCTTGGTTGTGTCAAATTGACAACTGGGTTTAACTACTGTAGCCATTAGGCAACTCAAAGCACATGGTAAGCTACATAAGAAAAAAAAATGTCTTCATGTTATTCCTATGGACTATGTTTAGGTTTCCTTGAAGACAGATTAATCATAAAATTATCAGTCACTAATTTTCAAAAGGATATAAAATGCCTATCATTATAAACATCTTAATATAATATTTTGTTCTCAATAAATATTTATGGGAAGAATTTGGAAGGCAAAAGGGAATCTTGAAGTAGTGGTGTCGATAAGCTATGGTTTGGTAGATGGAAAGGCTATCTGGTTTTACTCCAGTCAGTTGTGCTTATATGAACTAAAGCCCTCTATCTTTCTCTTCCGTTCAGTTGACCTCTTCTCTTTCTCCCAAGGAGAGAGCCTCCCATATCAGGGACTCTGTCAGGCAGCAGACAGACATTTCTTTCACTCATAGTATAGAAGTCAGACACCAGTGTTAGGAAACCAAACAAATATGCAATTTGTCAGTCTACGGATAGAGTGTTTCTGCCCTCAGATTCAAAATGGTTTTCATTTATTCATGTAAAAAAGCAGCATTTCAGCTATAGTTGTAATATTTACTTATCTGGTTTCCTCATGATGGATAACAAATGTATCCAGAAACTCCATGCATCAAAAAGATGCCACTTCATAAACTGGCAATATAATTCCATATTTCAATAAAAACAGATACAATTCAAAATGCCTCAAATAGTTCCAAAAGCAATTATGGCATTTCAGAAGCAAACATTCCGTACAAGTTCATAACCACCCATCAAAATTATTTCACTAGGGCATGTTAAGAAAGCATCTGCTGCAATTTATGCATTTTGAGTTTTTCTCCCGAGAACAAAGTGCTTCTAGCAAGCACTACAGTCAAGCTGGAGTCAAACTGTTTGCCATTTACCTAGGAAAATATAAAACTTTTCTCGGCTGTCCTCAACTCCTGTGCTATAATGAAGGCATACAATTCACATTTTCATCCCGAGCAACTAGACTTGACTAACCTGACCAGGACCATCTGCAGAGAAAGTGTCTAAGATTAGCAGGCTTATTCCTCTGCCTAAAAGAATAGTGGCGTAAGCTCCTTTTAGAGGCTGAAAAGGGTCATTCTTCATCTCCTGTCTAGAATAATGCTGAATTATTTCTCAACTACAAGGAGGGTTTCATAAATCACAAAAGGAATAAATCTTATTAAATCAGTTGTAGATTACAGAAACCTAAAGGCAAGGTCTATTTTCTAAAGGACACTGCTGTCCTCACTAATTTTTTACCCTTTCACTTATTTAAGAAGGGACGTTTTTTGAGATCTAGTTAACGGAAATAAGAACATTTTTTCCCTTTTCATGGGAGGTCAAATGGCCAATAATAACGATAGTCCAGCCATCCACTGGAAGTCAAATATCATAGCATAAGGCTTTTTATATGTATAGGTAGAAGTAAGACTATATGATGCATAACTAATGCCAATACATAAGCTTTATGTTTTATGTTAACATTCTGAACAGATAAATTGCCATACCTCTTAATTCCATTAAGAATACTTAAAAAATAAAGACAGTGATATTTGGTACAGTACAAGAATATTGGAAAATACTGCAATTAATATAGACAAAAATTTATTGTTAAACAGTTATTTTTTTATATATATCCAGACCTCACTCCAAGGCTGAGTAATGCTCACAGAACTCTAGTTTGTGTTTTAGAAAAACAACCCTAATTTTTATAGGGCACAGTAGAGAACATGAATGCAAAAGCAATGTAAGAACTGGGCACATTACAAATAACACATTCAACATGGTAGACACTTTACAGCCTGCCCAGCGATGAAAAACTTAATATGCATGTATGTACTGCATAGATTTACAGTCAACTCACTCTCTGCCACTTGGCCTCAGTTCACTTTCACATCCTTGGAAATAACACATTTCACACTTAAAACACTGAGAAAATTTAAAAGCATTTGCCAGTCTCACAGAGCAAGAGGAAAGGGTGCACCTGCATCTCTGGCAAGTCAGTCCAGAAACAGGGAGTATGAAAGGGGGAGTTGGGTGTTCTGGCTCATAAACTGAAAAGCATGCTAACTGCTTTCACTCACAGAGAAGGTAAGAACCGGCTTCAAAAGTTTAAAGGTGAATGGGTTTCATTTTGCTTCATCCTGGCACAAAAGCAACACCATGCCATCTCTCTCTGAGGTGAGTTTCAGAGACTGTCCCCTTATTACTGGATAGACTGCAACTAGTTGACAGATAATTTTTCATAACAGGTTGTAGCTTTTAGCAATGTGGGTCGATAGTACAAAGCGGGCATAAAGGAAACCATTGTTATAAGGGTATTTACCATCTATGTAGCTGCCAGTTGAGCATAAAAATCATGGTGGTTGGAAAATGTGAACTTTGTTTTCCTTTACCAATCCCAACAGGGCATCGGCTTTACACTGCTGGTCACTGTTTATTGCTCTAGCATGTTATATCTACGTCTATCTGTGACCTAAAGAAATGTCCCCATTTATATCTTCAACAAATATTTACTGTTTTTAGTCTCCGGGCTGCCTGCTAGGATATAATTTTAGCAGGTGGAAGATACCTTCCTTGACAGATGGGTTGATTGTTTTTGTTTTGCTTTGTTTTGTTTTTTTAAGTGAGAGACACAGAACCCAGGGTCCTTTTCCTGCTGGGTAAAGCTCTCTGTCATGGAGCTGCACTACTAGTTCTTCACATAGCCTCTCTGTTACGGCAGAATCATCGGAGACAATATGCATAACTAGGCAGTAAGATTATGAGTCAGGACAGTGGTGGGGCAGGCTTAGATGGACATGATGGGTGACAAAAGAAGCCCCCAACTGACTTGGATAATGAGGGAGGACATCCTTAAACAGCAATGGCACTAACAATTGGAAACTGAATGAGAACTGGAATAGTCCAGATGAAAGAAAGAAACACTCCCTGAGGGGTACTGCTACCTTGTGTAAGAATCAAAAAATTTAGCGAGATATATTCCAACTGGGGGAGGAAGGAGTCTCATCAGAGGTGCAACCTGGTAGACAGATTAATGGTGTAACATGGGATGGTGGAACAGGAGCAGGGAAGAACCAATGATACAGACACACAGTGTCTAAGTCTGTAAGAAGAGCAATGAAGATACCACCAAAATGAAGGGTGTGCAGCAGCTTTGTGTTGCTGTAAGAAAATGTCAGACACAAGCTACCTATGGAGTCAAGAGGATTGTTTTGAGTTTACAGTTCTCGAGGTTCAGATATCAGATTTGTCTGGGGACATAGAAAGAAGCTATGCTTCTGTCTGTGGCCAAGGAGCAGGGATGAACAAAGAGAGGCAGCTCCCACAGTGCCTTGCAGCTATACCTCCTAAAGGACCATAGCCCCTTAAGGTATTGCCACTTTAAACTCAAACCTGTATACACTACCTGTCAAGGACATTGGTATCTGAGCTATAGGAGAGGGACTAAGCAATAGGGTAGTTTGATCACCCTATGTCCAGTGGTTATATTTTCCTGAAGCAGAGACCAAATAAAGAAGACAAAGAAAGTAGGAGGCAAGTGTAGTAATCTCAGAAAATATGGTGAGTCTGGGGAGAACACAGGAAAACTGAGAGAAAGCAAGAAAAGTCTATATCCTCGGGATGTAATATTGTGGCAGTAAAAAGAATATTAAGGGTCACTATGAAAGAGTACTTTACTGTCTCATGAGACAAGGAAAGAGAAGTCAGGAGTGTTATAAACATCAGAGGAGAGACGGATGATTGACATTTGCATATTATTGTGAGTTTTCTTCAAGTCATTGAATACTACTTTGTGTTGTTCTATTGGTTTCCTAGATTTTCCTTTCACTATACACATTCTCAATTTTTTTTTTTGAGACAGGGTTTCTCTGTGTAGTCTTGGCACCTGTCCTGGATCTCACTCTATAGACCTGGCTGGCCTCAAACTCACAGAGATCCACCTGGCTCTGCCTCTTGAATGCTGGGATTAATTAAAGGTGTGCACCACCACTGCCCAGCCTCAAATATTTTTAGAGATGGTATGTATTATAGTGCAAGTTGGCCTCAAACATGCTATAATGCTGAAGATGATGACTCTGGTCGTTCTGCCACCACCTCCAGAGTGCCTTGATTGGAGATGTGCACCACTATTTCTGGTTTAGGAAGTGCTGAGATGGAACTCAAGGCTTCTGACACGCTGGGCAGGCAGCACTCTACAATCTGAGCTGCATCCTTAGAGTCTACTTCTTTTAATATTTGTTTTCATACAGATAAATTAAAATGGGCATTGAAGATACTATTTCAAAGTAAAATTCCTTTTAGTTTTTCTAGAAGTTGTTCATAAATGGTTAGGAGTCTTCTTAGGACTGAGAATTAGAAAAACAAAACGCAGTTATTGAGCCCTAACATGGACTGAGTAAACTCTTTAAGAACTGCCATGCGAGAGGGTTGTTACTTTCTATATCATTTGCAAATAGCAAAGAAGAGTATAATTGTTACCTAACTTATCCCTGGAGACAGAGTCACAGCTAAGAGATGGAGGAAAAGAGAACATCAATTATTTTGCTATAACCTGTTAGACATAATCTTAGGTAGCCTATGATGGTTCTTTGCTGGATTCAAACCTTATAAGACAATGAAGAGGACATCTTAAGTAAGGAGTTAGTCCAGCTTAGAAGTAGGAAGGCACAGGATGGGTCCGAGGCCACTCTCCATGTAAGCAGAGGAACATGGTGGACAACTCCTTCCAAATGATTCGGAGAGGAGCATCCTCCTCACACACAATACAGTCACCGCTATAAAATATGTCCACACAGGCTAGAGCCACACAAGTTTATTCTTGTATCATAGACTCAGGATGCTTACTTACTATGCTGCTGAGCACTGAGAATATACATGTGTTCTGCATGTTCCAAATGCATTGAGTTTTCTGTACTCTGGAAATAATTCTCCCATGTGTAGACAGGCACAGAGCCCAAAGACATGGCTGACATGAAAGACGACAATCAAGGGGACACTGTTTCATTAAAGGTATTTCTTTGTGATTGTGAATGGTGTATTCTGGAATTTTAGCAGTGACAACTGTTCTGGGGTTAAGGTGGATGTTGTCCTGAGAAGACACGGGTGAATGGCACATGGGAATAATCAGTCCTGAGTTTAGAAATTGGTTATCTAAATGTCTCACAAAATAGACAAAAACAAGTTTTAAGGGGAAAAAATAATATTTATCACAAGCCTAATCACAGGACACCTTCCTCAAGGAACATGTCCCTGCATCACTGGAGGCCAGATCTCAAGCCATGATGCCATATTGTAGGATTGAAATGGACTCTTGTGGGGTTGGAATTATGAAATAGATAAAGTATGATTCTGAAATATCCTTCCAATTGGTGACCCTGAAACATGCAGGCTTGTTCTTAGGGCTAGGTTTTCCCTCTGAGCTGGAAGGAGGTCCTGGAAACCATGGTAATTGGGGATTCCTTTAGTTACTGAAATAATGTATAGACAGGGATAGGGCTCCTGGAAACTGTAGACTGACTTGTGTTGTTAGTGCCTCACAAGGAGTCACTACCATGCCAAGGACATGAAGGACAGTTTCAATACATGTTATTTTATTGTGACAGGAGATAGGCCTATTCTGCATTAAGTAAACAGTTTATTTGCAAAATCTGTTTTTTTTTGTACAAATAAGTTAATTGCAATTTTAACACAATTTTCCCTTGTGATTTTTCTCTTTTACAACCTTTTTTTTTTCTTTTATAATACAAGGTTTTGTTTTCCATTGAGAAGCCAGCATAGGGCCAGGAGTCTGACGCTCTTCTTCCACAAGAGATGCTTTTATGAGGCTCTGAGGGGACCTCTGCTAGTCAACCCTCTTAGAACCACTTTGGATACTTGCAAAGCAATCTTCTCCTAAATTTGTCAGTTTGGATTTGTCTTCTACTTTTTCTCCTCCTCTTTCTCCCTCCTCCTCCTCCTTCTTCATTTGTCTATTCATGAATTCCTAGTGAGTTTATTTTCATGGTAGTTTCAGGAACTTCCAGCAAGGTGACAGAAATGTTTCCAGTTTGTAAGAAACTGTACTCTAGTGTGTCACTCCTGAAAGAAATGCTAATCACTCAGACCATCTTTTGTTTTTTCTCTGGCGAAGGGTTCTAGTTTGGAATGCTAAAAGAAAATAGGAAGGTAAAATATTTAATTGTGTGTTTATTAAAAGTTCCTGAAAACAGTTGCTTCATTTTGGTTGTTAGTGTTATAATTTTTTAAAACAATTTCATACAAAGTTCCTAGAAAATCTCTTTCTTTAAATGTTTGTGTTTTACAATTTCTAAGGCCAAATAAAAAAGGAATACACACAACTATGGCTTCACTCAAAATGTTCCCCCAATTTCTTATGTTTAGTTGACTGTCTATGAGAGCATGAGTCAATACTTATTGTGTATTTCAAATTACCATAATTTTAAGGATTAGAAGGAACAGTCAAGTTGAGAAACCGATGAGCACTACTGTGTGTTAAAGAACTCAGATTATCTAAACTTTGATGTGTGTGATACCTGATGCTTCAAATGCCTCATTGATGCCAGTGCTTTTGCACAGTACTTAAGTTATTGAAAGAAAATCTACAAGTGAATCTTATGGCCACACAAAGATATATTTTCTGTCTTTGAACAAATAACACAGTAATTAGGCATTTTCAATAAAAGAGAAACTGACCAATGAAAATATAATTTAACTGGGAGGGATATTGAGAGGTGGAATACTTGAGGGTTGGCAGAATAGAATTATCAGTGACAGCCATGGAAAGACTGAGACCCATTCCATGGTTTCCTACCTGAGACATTGAGTAGGATTTTGTCCTCTTGTTTGTTTACTTTTATAAAATTCTCTCTGTAACACTTTTTAGCTACGTTATCTATTGTGAAGATTGCCTGGGAAAATCCATGCCTGATGAAACAGGAAACTTGCACATAGGGAGAGATCAACATTTATATTACTTTTCCTTGTGATATATTTGATCTATTAACATAGTTAAATCCAGCTATTGTTTTACTGTAGACAAAGTCTTCCCAAGAAGGTAAGACAGTATTGGCCTTTTCATTTCCAATTTCAAAACACTTCTCTTGGCTTTGTTTCAATGAGATACATAAAACGAAAATTACTGATGTCAGGCTAGGATAGTAGTCTTGTTTATAAACACAGTTCTCTTCAACAGAAAATGTTCATTTAGAGAAATAGCGTTCTGAAAGGACCCACAAGAGTGGAGACACACTGAAAGACGGCCATAAGAGTGACCAAGAAGAATGCCAAGGGAAGGGGACATGCTAACTCACTCTAGGGTTGATAGCATGCTCCTCAAGGACAAGGGAGTATACAGGAATCCTAGATGGGAACATCCTGTTTTATACATTGAACTTTACTTAAGGTATTCTTCACTGTTAGCAGTTTCTGTAGCCAACGTGCAGGATTGGAAGCAGGAGTTTATGTGTTTATAGAGTCAGGCAAAAATCAGGTCCTGAATGCAATAAGATTCATGGTGAAAATCATAAATTTCTTCTGGGGAAATGCAATTGATAAGTAAAAAGGGCACTAGTGATAATCAAGGAACTGTCACCATGGGGCAGAAAGTTCCTTGAACAAGCTCTTTGTCCCATAGATTAAAATAATTTAAAAAGGAACCCAGGGAATGATAGGTGGCCCATCAGTTAAGAGTGTATACTTACTTCTCTTTCAGAGGACCCAAGTTTGGATCTAAACAGCTCACAGCTTCCTATGACTCAGGCTCTAGGGGACACTAAGCCTTTAACCTCCACAGGTACCTGCACTCAATCACATATATCCACACACAGACTCAGAGACATATACATACACATACTTAAAAAATAAAATAAATCTTAAAAGATATTGGCCCATAAGGGAACTTTGAAGGCTCAGTTTATTGGGTTAGAAAAAATACCACAGCAGGCAAGTTCAAGAAAATAAATATCTATGTAACTTCTTGGAGTCAGGAAGGAGAAAGAAGAAAAAAAAATTGGTTATGTTTTCTGAGGTACATCTCCAGAAAGCAGTCTGTCTCAAAAATGGAGGCCTGCCAGAAGCTTTATAGATTGAAAGAGTTTTCGGATTATAAGCACATACCTCCTTAAGGGAATATTTATCATTTCCCCTCTTATCCTCTCCTTGAATGTATATGTCTTTGCATGTGCTGGCTTTAGGACATTGCAAAATGTTATTTTCTCTTTTGGGTAGAGCTCAGTCTTGCCTGTGTGAGGGAATCACCTACTGTCTGTATCAAAGTATGTTATCGTCCCCGACTAGTCCATTTGTATAGAGTGTTATTGACTATTGACCACTGGCCATGCTCTTTGTATGAGATGATGTCAGCATCTTGGAACTGTTTTCCCAAAAGGAAAGCTGTGATAGTTGAGGTACTCACAATGCCTCGGAAAGGATTTGACATGACATTTGTGCTCTAGGAAGCTGATAAATTGATATTTTGGTGCCCCAAATGGTTCCTGGGAAGACATAGCTACAAAAGGTTGATTTGTACTACCTTTCATCATAACCATCTTCTAAAATTAGAAGACCTGTAGATATTAAGTTAAAAACTGTGTTCAGGAGCAGGGCTAAAAGTGAGGAAGACATGTTTTGAGTGTAGGGCCAGAATCCTGATAAAAGACAAAGGAGAGACTAGCAATGGTGACAGCCAACAGATGAGGGGGAAAGCTAGGGCATGACTGGAAAGATTCCCATGACTAACTTGGCATGAGGCATGGCAGGGCTTATCATGTTGGATGTTCCTGTCAGTCACTACAGGAAAAGCAGGGTCGAGTTTTGACTCTGTGGTTTGATTGAAGTGCACGTGTAGGAACTAAGTAGCTGAGCCCTTTAGTGGCTAATGTTCAGAAGGTTTTCCCATAAGCTCCTAAGGAGCAGGGAGGAGGATGGAACCAAAGATTTAGCTCTAAGTTATCTTAGAAATGGATGCTTAATCTCAAAACCATACACGAGTTTATTGCCTAAAGCCGTATATTCATGGTATTAACCTTTGAACAGTGTGAAAACCCAGCTCTGGGAAAGTGGGTTAGTCCATAAAGTACTTGTCAAGCAAGCATGAGTACCTTAGTTCAGTCTCCAAAATCTATATAAAAACCAGTGGTGTACACGTGTAACCCCAGTCCCGGGGTGTTAGAGATGGGTGGATCTCTGGTACTCCTTGGCCAGACTAATTGGTAAGCATTCCATGTCAATGAAAGACACTGTCCCAAAATACAGGATGGACAACACTGAAGAGCAATGGCATCTAATGCTGACTTCTGGCCAACACAGGTGTATGCATATATGCACACACCCACATATGTACATATGTGCATATAGGAACACACAAAAAGAGGATGAAAACCAAATCTAATGATGTTATGGAGAGATAAAACCTCTGGGAAGTGATAAAAGTCATATCACTCATTCTGTGGTCCAATAATGGAATTCTACCAGCTTTATAAGAAGAGGAATGAGGTCAGATTCACAGATGGACATGTGCTCCCAGTCTCCTTACCACATAACATTCTGAGGTATCCAGGATTACTTCAGGACTGCTACCAAAAACATCATTGCCAGACGTGGACTAGACTAGACCTTCACTTAAAGAAAAATGAGCCTAAATAGATATATTTGCTTTATAAAGTACACTGCTTTTGTGTTAGGGTAATGTGAACCTGATTGTGTAAATGGAGGGAAGGGAAGAATTTAATATGCTGGTCATAAAGAGAGCTGAGCCAGCCATGGAAGTAGTCACCAAAGGACGCAATGTTCAAACAAGCCACTTAAGAGACTCTAGGGAAGAAGTGGCCAGAAGAACCTGTCTCTATAGGAAAGTTGAAATATGTTATTTGTGATGGGAGTTGGTGTTAACTTGAGGAAGATAATTTCACAAGAAGGGCAGTAACCAAAATCCAGATTATCACTTTAAATAAGTGAATGAAGAAGACAAAGAATTTTCCCACCAAGAATGGCCCAAGCATAGGACTAGCCAAAGCTATCTGGCTGACAGCAGCACTCTGCTAGGATTTAGCTCACTTGTCTTATTGGGTACCATTCAACAAATTCCCAACCAGAGCAGAGCACTGCTCTAATGCTTGTCAGTGAGAAGGGTCAGAGAATAGTGGGAAAGTTCTGACATCGAATGGCAATCAGATGTTTGGGTCTCTGCTTTCTTGGCTCAGAGCTGTCAACTTGAGAATGTTTGATGGGAACATTTAGGTTTTCAGCTGCAATCCCAGTTGAAATGTTCACATCTAAAAGAAGTTTGTCTTTCCAACTTTCTGAACTGTTCCCTTGGACTGGAAGGGTAAAATGCATTATCTCTTGCTATTTCATTTTTATTAAAACTGTTTGAACTTGGAAATGAGGCCTGATGGTCCCATTTTCAGAAGGCTGAAGGTCACTGGGTGTTTCTGTTCAAAAAGAGAAAACACAGTCTAACCCCTGTGGCACCATAATCGAAAGAAATAGTGTGGTGATTACAGCCCTGCGCTGAGCTGGCGGCAGCTACAAATACTGGGACCGAGTTTGATAGGGTCTTGTAATACCTTGTAACACAGTATCATTCCTCACAGTTCCAAGGTCAATGTCTCTTTCTCAAATACCATTTCGGACCTGTAATTGTTCATCTCCATGCCAGCAATTACTGGGATTGATCAGCCTGTAATTAATGCCAGACTATTACACTTTTTAATTTGTAGATTATGCAGCTGCGAGCATTCTCACATTTTTAATTTGTATATTATACAGCCACAAATGTTTACAATGCCCTTTTTAATCTCCTTACACTACCCCTGCCATTATTCACTATAGATTAATGATCCCCCGGATGCAGGGGTTTATTTCATTTACCACACTTACCAAGAGAGCAGTTAACATTAGTGTGCTCTGTTACTTAATGCCTTCCTCCAGCTGCTGTTGAGCACAGTTTACCCTTTAAAATAGTGCCAGCCAGTTATTTTTTCCCTACTTTTTTAGCTCTCTTGTCACCAACAATATGACTCTGTGGTAATATTATACTTTATTTCCAAATTTATTTCAACTAGTTCTATAAGAGATACTTAAATTATTCACTTTAAATATCACAAATGACCTGCCCCTGCTCCCTTGGCATCTAGTCTGTCTTAGAACCTATCTGGGGGTGAAGGTGCAACACTAAACTCCTGTATTTCCCACACCTGGTTTTAACTCTATAACTGCAAGTTAGATGAATTATTAATGACATTTGAAGTAGTGGTAAGCTCCTTTTTTAATCAGCTAAAAATAGAGGTTCTCGGTGTTGACTGGTAGTACATCTGGGTGCTTTAAGGTGATGTAGCTGCTGCTGCTCAGTCATTGTGGAACAAACATTTCCCACAGTGTTTCAACAGGAGAATTCTAGTGTGTGTGTGTGTGTGTGTGTGTGTGTGTGTGTGTGTGTAGGCCAGAAGTAAACCTGTGCTGTCATTTACCAGGCACTACTTTTTCTGGATTTCCAGGGAGGCTGGCTGACAAGCACCAGGGTTTCTAAGTGTCCCCACCTTTAGAACCCTGGGACTGTGAGTTTGTACCACCACAGATGCTTCTTTTTAATGAGTTCTAAAAATTAAACTCAGGTCCTCAAATTTATACTGAAGACACCTTACTGACTGAGCTTGCTTTCTAGTTCTGTATCTGTTTCCCTGGTAAGGCACTGAGGACAACTTCAATATGGCATAACTGCACAAGTCTAAGTCAGGGGGACTCATAGCATCCACATCTCAGAATTCTGCACAGCTGATCTTGTGCGAAAGTACAACATTAGTAACTAGTCAGGCTGAACAGGAGTAAAAGAAACAGACTCTATAACCAAAACATTTATTTTCCTCTGTGTAGTCAAGAGAAAATAAATGTACAAAATAACAGCCGGGCGTTGGTGGCTCACGCCTTTAATCCCAGCACTCGGGAGGCAGAGCCAGGCGGATCTCTGTGAGTTCGAGGTCAGCCTGGGCTACCAAGTGAGCTCCAGGAAAGGCGCAAAGCTACAGAGAAACCCTGTCTCGAAAAACCAAAAAAAAAAAAAAAAAAAGTAACAATAACCTAGATACAACTAAATACAGAAACCAAATCGCTACAGGCCCAGTGAGAAGGGGGTTTGAGGCATGTGGAAACTGCACACAGTTTTCACAGTGATCAAAGACTTCGTGAGAATGATGAGAGTGAATTCAGGAGGAACCAGAAGGGCTCCTGAAGAAGGGGGCAACATGGTGGAAAGCAGAGCAGAGCTGCCTGAGCAGAGAATACAAAGGAAGGGGCAGACATATGACCCATTTTACACTATGTTCAAGGGCCAATAGGAGAAGAACATGGCTCCAAGATGGTTCTAGTTAGAGAATAGTTAGGCCCAAAGCTTGAAGGACACAAATTTATAAAGTAATATTCCTAATGAGGCAAGGGATCCACTCTGGCAGAGTCTTCATAAGGTTTTGTTGTTGTTGGTGGTGGTGGTATATTTCTTTTGCTTTTGGTTTTGTTTTGATGTTGTCTTTGATGATGGTTTTATTATGTGAGTACTAAAATCAATAAATATTAAGAGGAAATGCATCATTTTGGAGGTTGTTGAACTAAGTCAGGCAAGATCATAGACAATGTTTCTTGCTTTTTCTTCTTCATGTCAGGCACAGTGCATTTCTGTGTTCCTGCTTTGCACATCCCGTCCTCTTCTTAAACAGTTCCTTTTTATTTTCATAGCATCTGCCAGATGGTTGAAGTCACAGGGCTCAGTAAATAAGCTTGAGTCCGACAGATTTGCATCACTATCTGCATTAACAAATTGTTACATAGAGTTGTTTTTGATATTTTCAAATATTAATAAATGAGATAGTCCAAAAATGATGAAATGGCTGGAAGGAATTTGAAAAGAACATGATTTTTAATGTGGATAATTAGAGTAAGATTCATAAAGTGGATCATGGGAATTGATACATTGCAAATTATATTTAAAATTCTTTTTATTTATATCTAGTAGTAAAAAGAATTCAAAATTATTTTTATTTATATCTAGTGGGTGACAGTATATCTCATTTAAACTGCAGAACAGCAGCACATTTTTTTTCTATTGCCCTATAGTTTTGTTTAAATGGGTCGCTTGATGTCCACTGTTTCAATTAAAACTGATTCAGGAATTATTCAGAACTAAAATAAGAGGCTGTAAAATTAAAGAAAAATATAAGCAAAGTAACTCTTCTGTGAAGTAGCACTTGTAGGTGACACCTCAGAAGATATGACAGACTCAAAATCACATGACAAAATAGACAAAAAATTAGGGTAAATATAAATGATCCTGTCGTTAAGAAGGGTATATGCAAGTTCAAAGAGGAAATAGTTCAAAGATGGATAGCAGGACACAAAATGATTGACAAACTTAAGATCTGACTCAGCACGTTCAGGTCCTGTCCTTGTATCCTAGACACTTGCATACAGGTAACCTGAGCACGAGTTTCTGAACCCCCTGCTTCTGCTTATCTAAGAAGAGCTTCGGAGATACAAATACCTGTTTCGAATGTTCTTGGCTTCTCTTGTTACTGGCCTTGTAGAATCATGGTGTGAAGTTAATCCCATTTTGGTGAGAAATAGAGAAGAATTCTCCGGCAATGGAGAACCCGGGCAATGAGTAGCTTTGGGCCTGGTGCCTGAAGGACCCTAAGGATAAGAAATATTGTCAGAGTCTTTAGTAATCACACACCCAGAAGACTGACCCACATTCCCAGCAGCTGTATCCTTTGCTTGTAGGTAACCTGAATGAAGTAGTTCCTGCCTTGAATATTCCATTATAACTGGGATTTTCCAAAATCATTCAACAATGGCCAAAGTCTTGAGAAAGTTGTTATATCTTCCTGTATTTAGGAAAAATGAAAACAATAATGGTAAGAAAATGAGTTTGCCTTTTCTTAATGCAAAGTCTAATTTATTAGATTATCTTTCTTCACAAGATGATATTATTCCTCTATGTTTTCATTATTAGCATATTAATTTTATTAAAAATTACTTGAGTGTCAATAATTTTAAAAGTATTTTCAAATTAAACAGCACTCTGTCTTTCTGTTTTAAAATATTTCACACATACCAAAACTGTACTTCAAGAGACAAAGGAAATAGAGTGTTTCCTTTTTTAAATTCTTTTCCTAAATACAGAGATAAAACAGAATTGATGGCGTGGGTAAGGTTTTTTTTCCTTATTACCTAACTTTTTTCCCCTAAGCTAAGTACTGAAACAATAGGAGACTAATATCTAGAAACGAGAGAGGATATTCTAGATAGAATTAGCCTAAAGAGAAAGCTGGAAAAAGAGGCTTTTTGTATTGAGAACTCAGGTGTTCAGGTCTTGCTTTAAAGTCCTCCTCTCCTCAGAGAAAGGAAGGAGAGCAAAAAGGGAAGTGAGATAATGCAAACTGGTGGAGACAGGAGCAAATGTCAGGATGCTGAACCTGTGAGGATTATAAAGGAATAATCATGGCTCAGGGGTGCCAGCCAGTCTGCAGAGAGGAGTCCGCCACCAAAAAGATAAAAGCAGAGGCCAGCCACTTCTGCTCTGAGCCCTGCCTGAAAAGGAATCTCAGACCTTTTCAACTTCAACATGAACTGAAGTCACATCTACTGTGTGACTGACAACACAACAAAGGTCCGGTGGGATTAGCAAGAGGTTGCTATGGTCACTGCAGCACTACTGAAAACAACGTCTATGAGGATGCAGAATTACAGCGTGTAAGGTGTGCCCCCGAGAGAATTAAGAACCTTGTGTCCTCCTGCTAACAGTGCCATAACCCAGCCTTTCTCCTGTCCCTCATTTAAATCAAGTTCATTTGAAATTACGTCTGCCTAGTAATTGTTCTATTGTTGAGAAGAGGGACCACGACCAAGGCAGGTCATAAAAGAAAGCTTTGAATTGGGGGCTCGCTTACAGTTTCAGAGGATGAGCCCATGATCATTATGGCCGGGAGCATGGCCGCAGGTAGGCAGACCTGATGCTGAAGCTTAACCGGTAGCTGAGAGATTCTATTTGATCCACAAGCAAGAGGCAGAGAGAGAGAGAGAGCTGCAGGGAATGGTGTGGGCTTTGGAGACCTTTCCCCAGTGACAAACTCTTCCAATAAGACACACCTCCTCCACCAAAGCCACACCTTCTAGTACAGCCCAAACATTTCACCAACTGAGAAACATTCAACCGTGTATTATCTTATGGGAGCCATTCTCATTCAAACCACCACAAGGGCTCCAAACTTCATGGTTCTTCTTTAAGGCGTTAAGAAAGTTAGCAACAGTAGAGGATACATATTGGAGACTCAGTCAGTCTTTAATGAAAGACATTGAGTTACAGCTTTGTCCCCGAAACCAGTTCCTAGAGAAAGGAATTTACCTATTCAATTTTCTCTTCTCTTTGAAGGGCAGAAGGTTCCACAATGATTCATATCAAGAACTCAATATTTGGAACATCCCAGAGCCCCCCAACTTGGTTCCTTCTCACCATCTTCCACTACATCTGTCTTTTCCTACTGAGATTAGGGAATGAATAAAATATTGCCTGCTACTGCAAGGAGGGATTACTGCTCTATATCATCACTCACAGCTCATTAACCTCGAAACCCTGCTAACTAAGAAAATCCCCTCTAATGAGGTTTCCCTTGGCTGCACCAAAGAACAAAAGGTCTGAAAGTTTTCCCTATTACCAATGTTCATCAAATTATTGCACTGTAATTAAAATGTAACATTGAGACCAAAGAAGTAAAGCAGAATAAAATACTTTAAATTTGACTTAAACTCTAAAAGGACTCCCTTGGGGAACTTCTGATTTGTTTGGTTGCAGCGAAACCATGGAGACCCATTCAGTTTGAAAAGATGATATTCTTCATCCCACTGTTTTGTTCCTGGTACCACTCAGCAAACAGGTAGAGTCAGGTGGCATGAAAAGAAATAAATATGTAATATTTACTTTTCCCCAAAATCTGTCTTCTCACTTCAGCAATAAAATCCTCTGCTTTTGGTACTTTGGCATCCTGTACAATGGTTCCATCACTTCTCCTTTGTTGAGGGCAATCAGTCCCATAAGAACTGGGCTTAGTAGCTTGAAGGGTCCTGGCTTATTTCTATTCAGAACCCCAGAGTCAGGGTTATTTGTACGGTGCTATCACAGAATGTTAAAGAGATGAGATGCTTATAAAACAAACAGAAGGAGCAACAGCCCCCAGAGAAATTTATAATCTGGTAAAGGAGTTACAATTAAGTATGCTTACCTCTGAGCTTTGAGTTTTTAAATGCCCAAAATGCAAATAATAATTACCTCTTTTAGCTTTCTTGGAGGCCTGATTTATGTGTGGAGCATGTCCTCAGAGGAGCAGAGTAAAGAGGTAGGGACTTACAGATTTCCAAGTGAAGGCTGAGAAGGGAATCCAGCTGCTGCTTCCATATGATGAGGGTAACCACTGGAGGCAGTGCAACCTTGACCACAGAATCCTGGAAGACTAATTAAGAAGCCTAGTACTTCTAGAAACTCAAATAATTTATGTTTGAGACATTAAAGACAAGTCTAATTCCACAAAGGAAGATTAAACACATGACACTCACTAGGCTAAATACCATTACAATTTGAAAAGCATAGAGATTCTGTATTTGGAGAACACTTCCATGATAAGGTTCCACTAGGGCTAAACTATTTCAGCGTACCTTCTGTCTTCAGGGACTTGATGTCAAGAAGAAAAAAAAAATTCATGGGCCATTCCATAGTACAGCAGAAAAACACAAGGTTGTAAGCCACATTGCATTTATTCATAATGGTGTCTCTCACATCTTCCTTGAAACTGCAATAATGTCTGTTGACAGAGAATGCTAAGATGTCTTCACTGTGTACACAGCATAGGAAGAGGAGATAGATCAAATAAATGGTGAACACGCTAAGCTGTGATAATAGATACTGGCTTCAGTCTCATGGGTGCACAGCATCCACACCCTGCAATGCCTGCAAACTACCTGAAAGACCTGGGCTCAGATTCCAGACCACTGTATGATATCAGACACAGTGTTTTTACGGTATATGTACAGTCCTGCTCTTATAAAAATTTAATGATCTCCTTACAGGTAACAAAGATTTTAAATATTTTCCTAATATAACTCCTAAACATGTAAGTATCAAATTAGCATATTTTTGATGTTATTGTGTTAGAATTCCTCATTTTTAAAATAGTTGTTGAAATTGATGGTTTTAGTTTCATAAAGTTGCTCAAATCAGTTTGACTTTGGACTAAGAAGGATTTTCAACAATTTCTGAAATGGTCCTTAAACACACTTCTAAAAATTTGTATTGGGAAATGGTATTCTCAGCATTAATAATTATCAAATCAAAATATCAGTCAACTCAAAAATGCTCAAGATAGTCTAAGTCCTACAGTTTCAAATATTCAGCAAAGGCTGAATTCTTTATGTAAAAACAAGTACATTTGTCTTGTTAGAATATAAATTTGCTCTCAATTCCAATAAATGGTAAATTTCTATGAATACAAAGGTATTTCAAAATAAATTTCTTTATGAATCATTATAAATGTTATCACAAACAAAAGAATTTATTTTTCCTAAAACAGAATCATGAAATGAAAACACAAAGGACAGAATGATTAAGAATAACAAAATTATAAATATTAATTTGCACCACTATCAATGCTTCTGAAAAATTCATTGCAAAAAATATTGACAATTTCCCTATTTCATGAACTAAATACCTCTCTGAACCCTTTTCTCTTGGTTAATATGAAACAAGAGATTTCACAGCTCTCTTCCATATGCTGAAGTTAGTTCTTCATCTTTTCATTGAATTGTCAAATATTTTAGTCCTTAAGTCTTTATCTATCTGAGGCTTGCCTACTAGAAAAGGAATTGATTTTATGTGTGAGAATAGCCTGGATTCAAATTTAATAAAGAATCATGATTGTCCAACCTTCTTAGTATAAATTAATCTAGGAATATATTCAATTCTGAAGGAATCATTAGAGTATTACTATGAGGGTCAGAACATGAGAAGACCAAGTTGTAAATATGAAAGTATATAAATATACTCGAGGCTATATGGTCTTAGTGCCTTTTTCTGGACTCAGCTCAAGAAGCACAAAGAAGCCATGGGTAAACAGAAAGACTAGTTCTTTATCCACTTTTCTTTTTTATTTACTTTTTTATTTTGTAATTTTTATTGAAAATATTCTTCTCTAATACAATACATCCTGATCACAATTTCCCATCCTCTCTACTCCCAGTTCCCTCCTACCTCCTCTCTCTTCCAGATCCACTCCTCCTCTGTTTCCTCCTCAGACAATAGTAGGCCTCCAAGAGACAATAGCCAAACAGAACTAAACAAGATAAAATAAGACAAGGCAAAAGCCTTCATACTGAGGCTTGACAAGGCAACCCAATAGGAGGAAAAGAGCAGGCAAAAAGTCAGAGATACAAGGACTTATACTGTTAGGAGTCTCACAAAAACACCAAGCTATCAGCTATAACATATATACAGAGGGTGTGCTGCAGCCCCATGCAGCCCCTTTACTTGACACATCAGTTTTTGTGAGCCCCCTTAGTTGATTTGGTGGGTCATGTTTTCCAGGTGTTCTCCATCCCCTCTGAGTTCTTAATCCACAGAAACTTGCTTAATTGACAAACACTTAATTTTTATAAACATCTCAAATGGGACTAAATAATCTCCCTTTTTTGTAGTTACTTTATTCAAAATGTAGCAGTTATTTTGGGTTATATATATGTAAACACTCACATTATATATATAAAACAATCATGGGGATTGGGAACCATATTTGGCTGGATCTTGTTATTGTCCACTGTGTGAATGAAAATCTTCTCCTTAGTCAGTCAATTAAGTCCCCACTTGGACATATTTTGCATATAGAGGTCAATGCCATCATATAAGTGAGATAATGTGTGTAGCTAGAAATGAAATTAACTACAGACCACAGTCCTACAAGAAATAAAGTAGTTAACTCAGTTCTTATCTTCCAAAGGCCATTTCCAGGGAAGCTCACTTTGGAGGTAGGAAACATTTTTCAGTTTTCAGAAAAAAAAAAGTATTTTTTTAGGACACAAGATTGAAACTGGACAAGGGGCCTCTAGGTGTAGCTCTGTTGTTACCCAGGGATACCCATTCCCTGAAGACAAACTCTGTGGCCCTCTTGGCCTTGATCTAGTTTCAACAAACAAGATTTCCCATTTGATTTCCAGAATTCACTTGGGTTTTCAAATGGTGTCATACCCTCAACTGGATACTTCACAGAAAGAACATACTGCTGAGGGTCCTCTGCTTAGACATATTTTATGAATACTCATCATGTCTGCCTTCTTTTACATTCCTATAACTTTCGTTATGTTGATCTATACTGCTTGTCAAATTTATTAGATATCCATGTATAATAAGCCGTAAAATGGCAATAATACAGTAGACCTCTCTAACATGGGTTGGTACATTCAGCTATCATTTGAGCCGTGTCTTGATTTCTTCCATGGCAACTGGGTAGACCAAGTGTTCAGCACTGAGCAAATGTCTGCTGCATTGCCATCTCCTAGCATTCTATATGCTTTGGTCTGAACATTGACACTAAGAGAAACAAAGATAGAATGACACATAGAGAGGCCCCTTAGTGGCACTTCCTTTACTTTCTTCATCTTCTAATGAGAACTGGCTTTGAAAGGTCATTGTATTGCTTTTCTAAGGCTAGCATAAATTTACTGTTTTTTTTTCTATCAGCTTCAATAGCATAGCATAGCCTTGATATAATAATCACAAAAAAGTTATTCTGTACTAGGGTACTGATTATAGTGGGGTGACTTGTAGATTAAATGAAGAACTGTACTGTAAGTGGACCTTCCCCATCTGCAAAGAAGCCTTGAGTCAGACAGCATCTCACAGGCTCTGTCAACATGGCAGCATTGCAGAGTCTGTTTTTACTTTATTCTACAAATAGGACAGAGTTCATAGAAGGTTAATGTTTTATTTTCTTTTGGAGCATTCTACCCAGCCTAAATATATTTCTGGATTATAGTGGGTCAAGAATCTCATGCAGTTTTCTAGATCTGATAAACTGAGGTCCAAGACAGAAAAGAAATCAGTAGCATCTGAAAACATATCTTTGGTCAAGCAATATATAAACATGCATAACACTGAAAGATATGAAGTGTGAAAACAAAGCAATATATACATATTCACTATATATATATATATATATTGTAGCGAGGAAAATATTCTCAGCTCTGCAGTATTTTCTTAGCTGTATTGTGATCATGCTCAAGTATATAAAATAGACAGTGAAAGTTGATGAAGCCTTATTGGAAGATACAGAAATGTAAAAGAAATATGTCTTTTTAGACTACATTGCAAATGTGGCTGCTGTCAAATCTGTGGGAGTTGGAGGAAATTGAAAAAATTATCCTGTCATCTTTTAGAGAATAAATATGGGCAAATTAAGAAAACCAATTAAGATACAGAAACAGCCTACTGATGCTTCTAAAGAGAGAGATATAGATAAAAATGCTGGGGGAAGAGTCAGAAAGATCTCTTAGCTTGTAGCAAAGAACAGGATATGAAGTCTTTTAGCCTTTGCAGAAACTAGTATGATGTAAAAGCACAAAAACCAAAAACAATCACAGAAAATGAATGTAGAACTTTACTGTAGGAAGATTGGAAAACTTTCTTCGTAGTTAATGGAGAGCAGGGAAATAAAGAGACTGAGAACAGTGGTATATCAAGGATACATTTTTGGCCAAAGCCCAGAAATTGCAAAAAATGAATTTTCCAAATTTCCAATGTTCTCATTGAAGAGTTTCTTCAATGCAAAGCCAGTATTTTTTGGGTAGAAAGGTTTCAAGCATTAAAGTAGAAGCTTAACTCTAACTGATAAAAAGATAAACAAGTAAATAATCAAATTCATTGTTGTTAAGGAAGGTTGATGATTGATTGTACAGACTTCATCAGTTCTTGAAAACATGTATATTAGACTACTCACTGAGACAAATTAAAGACAACTCTGTTTCTTGTTTCTGTCCCATTTTAAAAACATAATCTTGGTCCCTGTCTTAGTGTTTTTATTGCTGTAAAACAACACCATGGCCATGGCAACTCTCTTTTATTTTCTTTCATTTTTCTTTATTAAGAAATTTTCTACTCACTCCACATACTATCCACAGATACCCCTCCTCCATCCTCCCACCCCCCAGCCCTCTCTCCCAAGCCACCCCACATCCCCACATCCCCCAAATCAAGGTCTCCCATGGGGAGTCAGCAGAGCCCCGCACACTGAGCCTAGGCAGGTCCAAGCCCCTTCCCACTGCACCAAGGCTGTGCAAGGTGTCACACCACAGGCACCGGGTTCCAGAAGCCTGTCCATGCACCAGGGACGGATCCCGATCCCCCTGCCTGGGTGCCCCCCATACAGTTCGAGCCAAACAACCGTCTTCCGTATCCAGAGGGCCCAGTCCAGTCCCATGGGGGCTCCACAGCCACCAGTCCACAGTTCATGGGCTTCCACTAGTGTGGGCCATGGCAACTCTTATAAAGGAAAACCTGTAGTTGGGGCTGGCTTACAGTTTTACAGGTTTAGTCCATTATCATCATGGTGGGCAGTATGGTGGCATGAAGGCATACACGGTGCTGGAGAGGCAACTGAGAGTTCTACATCTGGATTAGCAGGCAGCAGGAAGAGACTGACATATTTGGCATGATTGAGCATCTGAGACCTCAAAGCCTGTGTGACCCCTTCCTGCAGAAAGGCCACCTGTACTCCAACAAGGTCATACTTCCCAATAATGTTATTCCATATGGGCCTATTGGGGCCATTTTCTTTCAAACCACCACAGTCCCATTTCTTCAATCTGGACAATCTTCATGGCTATGTCCATGAGGATATAGCAAATGTATTTCAAATTGTGTTTCTTGGTTGATTTCCTAAGAGACATGGAGTTTCTATTTTGTGTTTCTCTGACTACCCACAGCTGGACTTCTAAGCTGCCCAGTAAGTACTCTTAAGTATCTTCTCAGGGTTTGAGATGCCTGGACTCCAGGGAAGACTCCATTCAGCTCATTCTTCCAGTTTTTGGGTCCTGTGCCAAATCACAATGGTGAAGCCACTTGCTAACCCCCCAAAAAATTGGCTGCTAGCTAAATGTTGAGAGAGGCCAGTAGTGTTACCAAGGCAGAAAATGATAGGGTAAAATAAATCAATATTTTCTGAATTCATCATATTTTGAGATTCCTTTATATGCATCAATAGGCAGACAGAATGTATTTGTTTAATAAATATGAATAATACTCTTTTGATTCAAAAATTTGCGGTAGACTAGAGGACAAAGTCCTCTTTATCAGCAGAGACCAGAGGACAGAAGGTCTTCTCTAACAGTGGGAACTAGAAGAAAGAAGGTTTTCTGTACCTATGCAAGCCAGAGGACAGAGTGGGGACCAGAAGAAAGACAGTCCTCTGTATCAATGGAGACCAGAGGAAAAGAGTCCTCTTTTCAAGAGTCAGTGTGAGACAGTACTAGTTCCTATGGCAGCATGATGTCTAGAGACCTAAAGGTTTCATGAATTCCCTGGGAGATGTTTGCTCAGGATACAAAATAAAATTCCACCTGACCTTTCAAACAGCCTACCACAAAGGAAAATGGTAAGGGTGCTAAACCAGAGGATGGCTTACAGAAAACATAAAGATGTCAGGTACCTAAAGGTATAAACAGACTGACTCTCATTCTTTCTCTTCATCTAAAACTAAGAAATAACTTTATAGTGAAGACCAGTTCCAATGGGCTACCATGTTATCATGATTTCACAGCAAACATTTCCACCCCATAAGTGAGGGTCTCTATTTTCTAACTAAAAATGTTCAAAAGGCACTCTAAATAGGTTCCTAATATTCCTGCAAGCATGCTATGGAATTAATCAACAGGATTCTAAGAACCTTAAATGTGGTAGATACATTTTTAGAATGTTGTGGATAGTAACATCTATATATGTCCTAATTCTCCTTTTTCTAGGAACAGGTTTCTGTTGTCACACTGTCTCACTTTTCATGTTCTTTGTGGGGAGTTAGAGACCTATACCTTTATTTCACAAGACTTGGGAACAACACTGACTCATTAGTTTGTACAGTCCTATTAAGAGGCCCATTTGTAAAGAAAGGTAACAAGATTCCTGCATAGTTTTGACTCAACTCATAGGCTAGTGAGTGAACCATTTGTAAATGAGTGTTCTGTCTTCACTGACAGTGGTACACCTGGTATCAGGCGAAACTCATAGTGACCATTACTGAACAAAACAGTACATCATCATTTATTTTTCTTGAGTCATTCATTTTTTCACACAGAAAAAACTAAAATGCACAGATTTATGATGGAGAGGAAAGAATGGATCTACTGTTAACCCTGCCTGGGATTTATGGCAAAAATGAAATAAACAATGATCACAAAAGTGGGTAAGTATCCTCACTGATGATGAAAATCCACAGTCCAGAAGGTTAAAGGATGAATGAATGTATTTGTCTCAGTGCAAACTATGTACTAGCCTCCATGTATGTTGTTGCAGGTTGCATGGAGCCGCAGGCTCCATGCCACCCTCTGTGTATGTAAGATGCAGGCTCAATTACAGCATACATGAACATGAGTTATACCAGAAGTAAAATTCAGCAAGATTGTTCCAAAATTTCCTAAGGTTCATTTAAGATAAAAGATATGACTCTAGCAAATTTAAAATGACCACATTACATTGGGTTACTCTATCCCTGAAATTCTGATTATCTGTAGATAAGACCATTAGTATCTGATTTAATAAAAGTACAAATGCCCCCAGACAGAGAACAGAGAGTCATTATCAAAATGAAGAGAGAGAGAGAGAGAGAGCAATAAGTAAATACTTACTCCACATCCACCTAAGAAAATATGTTTGAATTTTCAGAAAGAAATGGGGTTATAAGAAATCCTAGTATCAATTTGCATTAGATAGGTAGAAAGAATATTCTTTCCTTGAAGTAGACCATTCCCTTAGATGGATAAGAGATGTTATCTGAGAGAACTCTTGCAAACTTTGTTCTTAAACATGCTGAAGGCTTTTCCAGTTCATGAAATACAGCAGTGTATTGGTCTACACCTTGGGCAATGTTAAGTAACTATCAATAGTTGAGAGTTTAAAGAACAGGCATTGCAGAGCTTCTTTCTACAACTGTGTTCTTAGGAGATGTGATGACAAGTGCTCACAGCTTCAGAAGACAGACTAGAACAAAACAAGCCACAATCCTAGCAAATCTAATTACAATTCTCTGTCATTCTCATTGACTTTATCATGGGGAATTTCAATGAAGAATATGTACCTTTGAGGTCAGGATTTTTCCATTTTGAAGAAATGCCCTATCTCCACAAAGCTCTTAAGCTCATTTTCTTAGAGAAGTGGACATTCTTTCACTGCATAATTTGAATATTTGAAGTGATGCATGAAGAACACTTTTTTTTTTATAGCAAAACATGTCGATGCATTAAAGTACAGCAAGGACAGTAAATGTAAACACAAAGGATGATGTAGAAGTAACCAACTGTCTTATTAAATAAGAAACACAGAACCAATGTAAAGATAAAAGCCCAAGAGGTCAGAGGTAAGAGCCTTACCCGCCTGCTGCCAGCTAGCCTCTTCAGCCAGGAGACCTCTCCGAAAAGGGAGCTACTTCCTGTGCGTTTGTCTTATAAAGACTTCCTGTTCTGCCTTCTCATTGATTGTAAACCCAACCACATGACCGTCTCGTCACTGCCTGTCTGTGGTCACTCCAGGTCTTCTATGGTTGGTATTGAGATTAAAGGCGTGTGTCTCCAATGCTGGCTGTATCCTTGAACACACAGAGATCTACTTAGTTCTGCCTACCAAGTGCTGGGATTAAAGGTGTGTGCCGCCTCCTTCAGGAAATCCTACCGGCGTGCGCCACCACAACCAGCTTTCCCTATGGCTTGCTAATAGCTCTGGCCCCTAGGCAATTTTATTTATTAACATACAAATAAAATCACATTTCAGTACAAATAAAATACCACAAGAATTGAATAATTTGTTCAAAACCTTAGAAGGTGATAAGGACTTAAATAGTCCAAGAGAACTATCACCTGAAGCTGAGAAAGAATTGGCCTTGGTAGAAAAGAAAGTACATGAAGGACACGTGGATCGTATTGATCCAAAGCTAGATTGCATTTTGGTTATTTTACCTCCTTAGGCTTCATTCTCCTAAAAGACAAAAACAAAAACCTTTCCCCAAGACTAATTTTGGGGATGTCCTTTTTGGCAAGTTATTATCTGATTAAATGAAAAAGCATGTGTTACAGGTATAAGTTAGTTTAAATTGGATGTTCATGCTGGTTGATGAACTATCACCTCCTCTGATTAAGAGGTCTCTTGTTCAAATCGAACCTTTATCAATTTTGATGGTACCCACAGCTTATCTTCTCCTGTAGAAACAAAAGCAAAACCTCGTCCCCAACGTAACACATATCCTGGTTTCCATTCTGAGGTCAGCACATCCTTAAAGTATATAGGCTGATTTAATTCTGTAGTTTTTTCTATTATCCAATGTCTCTCTGCAGCTGTTGTTCCTTTCTCATTGGCATTGAGAAAATTCAAAGTGACGAGACGGTCATGTGGTTGGGTTTACAACCAATGAGAAGGCAGAACAGGAAGTCTTTATAAGACAAACGCACAGGAAGTAGCTCCCTTTTCGGAGAGGTCTCCTGGCTGAAGAGGCTAGCTGGCAGCAGGCGGGTAAGGCTCTTACCTCTGACCTCTTGGGCTTTTATCTTTGCATTGGCTCTGTGTTTCTTATTTAATAAGACAGTTGGTTACTTCTACAGGCTGAACCAAGACAATGTCCACTTAGGCTTTTAGCGCTCTTCTAGAGTAACAGGCTGCTTCCATATCCTCTCATCACAGCACCTGCCTTTCTAATTTTAAGAACAGTTGAGTACCAATGGTGCTCAGTTTAATCATAATGTAAAGCTTGATTGCTGAGATAAAATGAATGAGGACCACTGCCTCTAGAGAAATATACAATATGATGTGCTTGGTTTAAATGAATAAACTAGGAGAATCTCGGTAAAATAATAACAACAGGGATTATTCAGATGGCTCAGTGGTTAAAAACACATAAGTTGATGGAATTTTGGAATTGTGAGAAAATTGAAGCCGTAAGGGAGTCTGTTTCTCCAAGAGATATAGAAGAAACCCTACAATATTAAGAAAACACTTGAATCTCTCCCCATATTGCACTCAAATGTAGTGTAGCACTCTGTGTGCAGTGAGGTGGAGGATCTTGTTCAATACGTTTAAAAATGTTCATCCTGGTAAGAATTAAAACTATGACTTAAGGCCCCAATAACATAGTTATTTTGAAAGTTGGTTGTCTTCAGGGATGGTCATGAGAGTTCTCCCAGGTGCTGTCCAGATGAGGGGCACATTATGAACTACCACCAACGCCAAGAGAATTGCATTGTCTCAAAGCTGCAGTCAAATGTGTTACATGACTTTAAGAAGAATAATAAAATCAGTACTAATTATCTTAATCACAGCCTGCAAAGGTGGATGAACCGTAAGTTAAGTCATTAGAAAGTAAATTCAAAGTTTGAATGCTCAAAAATCAATACAGGATTTGAATAGAACATTGGCAGATACAGGGTCTGGGCTCCTGTTCTGTTAACTGGTGCCCATGTTAACTCTCACTCAATTTGCCACAGAGTTCCTTCCTCTCTCTCTCTCTCTCTTTCTCTCTCTCTCTCTCTCTCTCTCTCTCTCTTTCTCTCTCTCCCCCTCCTTCCCTTCCTCCCTTCCTTCTTTCTTTCCTTCCTTGCTTTTAATAAAAATATTTTGTGAATTGAAAATGAAGTTTTCCAGGGGAGGGCCAATCTCTGAGGTCAAGGTCAGCCTGCTCTGCAGAGAGAGCTTCAGGACATCCAAGACTGTACAAAGAATCCCTATCTTGAAAAACAAATGAATAAAGAAACAAACAAAAGAACAAAAACAAAAAGAAAAAAAATACTTTCCTTTATAAGACTTGCCATGATCATGGTGTCTCTTCACAGCAATAAAATCCCTAAATAAGACATACTATGTAGTTAAAGTCAAATCATAGAAGTAGAAGTTAAAAGGGAAAGGTTCTGTGTGTGTGTGTGTGTGTGTCTGTCTGTCTGTCTGTCTGTCTCTCTGTCTCACTCTCTCTTGATTAGCTTATGAAATAACAGGTTTTCTTTCAGTATCTTTATACTTACTTTGCTTATGTTGATTCTCTATTCCCCATCTGTGGTGGTATTGTGTTCCCCAAAATATTGTGTACCTTAATAAACTTATCTGGGGTCAGAGATGGAACAGCCACAATATTGAACAGAGGTTAGGCAGTGGTAGCACACGCCTTTAATCCTAGCATTCCAGAGACAGAAATCCCTCTGGATCTCTGAGTTCAAGGCCACATTGGAAATGGCCAGGCATGGTGACACTCGCCTTTAATCCCAGAAAGCCATCCTTTAATCCCAAGGAGTAGTGGTAGAAAGCAGAAAGGTATATAAGGCATGAGGCATTTGGCCTGGTTAAGCAAACCAGAAACTAGAGGCATTTGGCCTGGTTAAGCATTTGGCCTGGAGAAGCATTTGACCTGGTTAAGCTTTCAGGCTTCTAGCAGCACAGTTCAGCTGAGACCCATTCTGGATGAGGACTCAGAGGCCTCCAGTCTGAGGAAACAAGACCAGCTGAGGATCCGGCGAGGTGAGATAGCTGTGGCTTATTCTGTCTCTCTGACCTTCCAGTGTTCACCCTAATAACTGGCCTCAGGTTTGATTTTATTAATAAGAACTTTTAAGATTTCTGCTACACCCATCCCCCCATCTCTTTCCCTGCCTTATCTACTGTATTATTTCCTCTCAAGTTTCCCTTTCTACTTTATTACTTCATGTGTTCCTTACCCTCCTGACCATCCCCCCTTAAAACTCTTCTGTCTTGTTGTGCAGGCTTCTTTACAGTTTCCTGTTATTTGTTGACATTTTTTTCCTATGCCAAAATACACATTTAGAAGTTAGAAGCTAGGATCTGTGTATGAGAAAAAAACATAGTATTTGTCTTTCTGAACCTGGTTTAGTATTATATTCTTCACATTCTTATTTTTTTCTAATGAAATTTCACCTCTATTCATATTTCTCAATGGGTACTGGGAAAGTTCAATGATGTAGCTCATATTTTTCAGTGAGAGTTACATGTCAGGATGTTAACATCTTTTAACAGAATTAATTTCTTTCAGACCCACAAAAGGAGGCAAGGAGTCTTAAGTTCTCAGAGAAGCAGAGTACTGCCTTGTCTCCAACTTCTATATTCTCACATAGAGCCTAAACATTATACCCAGAGCAGAATAATCTCAGAAAAGTTTACAAAGACTGTCTTTGTGACTCAGAATAAGGTGTACTATTTCTCTGCTCCCCCTTTCTGGAATGCCAGTTGACATTATCTGTTGGGTGATATATTGCTCAAATACTCCATCTGCATGAAAATAATCTCCAGCCCCTCTTGGGGAATGTGTAGACTAGGGCTGCTTTATCCCAAATGCGACAGTGCTATGAAGACTCCAAGAGGTAGGTTTGATGGAGATTTTTGAACAGCTCAGCCTACAAAAGAAAGGTTGTTAATAAAATCAGAAAGGCATTACCTACCAAGCAGAACATTTTTTATATTTGTTCTGAAAATGAAATAGAGGAAGACATTAATGTGGACTGGCAAAAAATTAAATATCTCTAAGAAATTAAAGGCTACCATCTGCTGCACATTGCCTAGGGAAAATTATATCATGCAAAGACCATAGAATTGATGGTGTCTGCCAAAACAATGGTACTGGGAAAATAGACCTCAGCTAGAATCAGCCACAATAACTCATTTTTGAATATGTTTAAGGGGAAATAGTCCTTCAGGTTTCACTATGGAACACAAGAAGTCAAAAAGGAATAAATAGGAGAATTCCAGGACGTACAGTAAATAACTGGGATGCAAGTCAAAGACACCATCATTAAGTGAGATGTCCAAGTTCCAGAGTAGAGGCATTTTGTATCAGGACAGGAAATTCTCCCCATACACGAGAGAGAAGGAATCAGTACACTGCTAGGTTGTCCTTTGATAGCCACTACCAAATGTCAAATAGAGCAAACCAAAAGAGTCTCAGCACTGGTCCCCACAGGAAGGGTGATCTTCCTGTGAGCTTCTCTCTCCTGAGGCTTTTAGAGAAAGAAAGCTACAGACAAACATAGCTATTTCCTTTTGAGGTCAAAGAATGCCAAGGTTAGGTAGGTTTCATATGACAAAAGGATGAATTGGGGGGACTCAATAGACAAGTGTGAAGACCTTAGTTCAAATTCCTAGCACCTGTGTAAAAAGTTAGGCATGTCCACATGTGCTTGTAACCTCCATGGGAGTTACAGGGGTTAGAAACAGAAGTATTTCACGGACTTATTGGTTGCCAGCCTCACTCCATATCTAGAAAGAAACTTGTCTCAAAGGAGTAAGATGAACAGTGTTAGAGACGTATACCCAAAGCTGTCTTCTGGTACATATCTTCCCCAAACACGCACGCACGCGCGCATGTGCGCGCATGCACGCAGATAGAACACAAGACAATTTTTTCTTCTCAGCTTTCAGTGCTTACTCATGTGAGACCAAAATGAGCCATCTTAGAAATAAGACCAAAATGCTTTCACCCCAAAAACTAAGGCCTAAGATTTCTCCTTCTAGGAATAGGCTAATAGTTACTGAAACCAGTGAGTCCAGATTCCAGAAACCAGGAAGTGTAAAAGTACAGAGTCACAAGGTAGTCACGAGGTAATGCCCGCCAGACTATGGAATGTCCTCTCCCTGGTTTCCAGGGTAACTAACTACAGAAATGTCCCCACCTGAGGGCAGCCAGTGAGAAATGGTAGTGGGCAACCACTCCCTTGGAAGTAAGATTAAGCCATGATTTCTAGATAGCCCCTAGAAGCGAGCCAATCAGAATTGTACCCATACTAGCACTCCTGAATGATGTAACCTTGTGACTTTTCCCTTTAAAAACTGAGCTTGCAGATGGGTGGACACTTCCTCCAGCCTCCACTGCGTTGGATGTATTGGACGAAGTCCCTGCCTAGGCTTGTATTGGATATCCAGAATTAAACCTTGCTTTTGCATTCCGGCATGCTCGTCTTTGGTGGTCTCTCTGGGGGTCACGATCTGGGCACAACACTCAATGTTCTAATACTTGGACACACAGACACATAGAGGAAGTTCCTTTTGACTCTGGTGTAGATGAAGTTTTCTCCAGTCCTGCCTGGCCCACAGTCAGGACAAATCTCTCTCACCCGCCAGTCCCACAGCTGCTCAGACCCAACCCAGTAAACACACAGAGGCTTAATATTATTTATAAACTGTATGGCCATGGCAGGCTTCTTTTTATCTAGTTCTTCTATCTTAAATTAACCCATTTCTGTTAATCTATATGTCTCCACGTGTTCTGTGGCTTTACCTGCTGCCTTTACATGCTGCTCCCTGGATGGCAGGCTGGCTCTCCTCTCACTCGGCCTTCCTGTTCTCCCAATTCTCCTCTCTGCTGGTCCTGCCTATACTTCCTGCTTGGCTACTGGCCAATCAGTGTTTTATTTAACAATCAATAATCGATAGCACTCTGGTTCCAACTGTACAGAGGAAAGCAAATCTAAGGGCAGAACTGGAGAGATTCCCCATCATAGTCAGGTTCTAATAACTAAGAGTGGTAAATATACACTACTGTCCAGTGCCACATAGTCAGTATCTTTATCCACTGGGAGATGCTACCGAATATTATCCATTGGAATATCAAAATGAGAAATAGCCATACCTATTATCACCAGTTATCATGAATCATTACCTATAATGTTAATTTTTCATCCAGTCCCATTCTTTCCTTTCAGTATGAGCTAGTATAAAAACTTAGGAGACCAATGTTTTGTTGTTTTCAAGGAAAAATGCTAACAAAAGTCAGAGAAGCTTCCAATCTTTGCTAACTTTTGGAAAAAGTTAGCACATGTTGAATGTTAGGCAGTGGTGAGTGACATCCAGATCTTATGGTGAAAATTGAGTGTGATCAACATTTCCAGGTGTCAATCACGATATTGGTGATATGAGAGTCACCAAAAAGGTGGCAGTCATACTTTATTATTTGTCCATAAAATATACCCATCCATCATCAGTCATCATTAATCATCATCATCATCATCATCATCATCAACATCATCATCATCACCACATATTTGCCAGCATACAATTGATGGGGCACCTATCTGAAAAGCAATTAAAAGCTTAAGGTAAAGGTAAGACCACTTATAGAAGGAAATATCACGCCAATAATTAAAAGGAATAGTCAATATACATTCTATTCAAGAAGGGTAAGCTAGCTAATGAATAAAATAAAAACAACTATCTACATAATGATTTTCATATTCTACTTCAAGGCTATTTGTTCAATTTGAGAGCCATAAAATGGAAAGGAATCTTATGTTCTGGCAGAGTGGAGGCCTAGCTCAAGTATATACAGAACTAGAAAAAAAAAATCCAGAATGGGTTTTTCTATGTTGTATGCTCCTTTTGGAGCTTTGAAGGCATATGCAATGATGTTCATCTTAAATGTGATAGAGCTTACACTCATTGAACTCATTGACTTTATTAATGTCCAGAGCTTTACATTTTCTTTGTCCTTAAATTACGCCATCACATAGCTGGCATAAGACAGAGTTGCATTTCTGCTCTTTGGTGACAGGAACCAAGTAGTCTTCATTGGCATTCAAATGTTTTCCTAGAAGGCAAGTCTGCCTACAGAATCTGATTCTTGGCCCATTCTCTTTTCTTAGATGTAATGAATCAATGAGCTCCCTGCCCCCCCCACCCCCCCCCCACCTCACTTCTCTAGTCCTGCACATGCTCGGCTTCTCTAAGGTTCCGCACTGCTTGTCCACCAGATGTTCAGTGTTATCCTCCTGCTGAAGGTGGTGACAGAACCCAAGAGAATAAGATAACGGCAATCTGTCATCCAGTCATCATTGCAGACTTCCTTCATTTCCATTAGTTTCCACCTTATGTCACTGTTTTGAGTGTGCGGTTGCTCATTGCTTGTTTCTGCTCAATTCCTTCCATCATTATTTTTGCTTTTAATGACATTCATCTGTTGGGCATATTCTTCAGAGAAAATATACACTTTCTTTAATTGAAGAAAAAAAATGAGGGAACTCTGAGAAATCCAGAGGGGCATGGGTTTGGGATATCAACAGCAGTCAGTGTGATGGATGCCCTGGTATATATTTTAATACTGTCAGATTGTTGCTGAAGACTGTGACACAGAAGTTTGCTACTAATAAAACACTTGGAGTTTGACTGAGAAAAGCTGAATATGGGAACATCCAACCAGTAACTAGAAGTTTGACTGAGTACTGGAAAGTTTGTATGGCTAACCACTAACTGCGATTTTCTTCTCTTTGGCATACCTCTTCAAAATCTAATATGATAAATCAACCTAGTTCATGAATAAAAATAAATGGCAGATAATCAAATAAGGATAATTCCAACAAAGTCCTACCTTGACAAAGTGTATGGCATGCCACAAGAATGTTAGAAGCAAAATTCTTTATAATGAAATTAAATTACATCTACAAACATGATATTTCCAGACCCCTCCCCCCAAAAAAAGGGAACAATTCTTTTTCATCAAAAATAGAAAGTGGTCAAATAAACAGTGATATTATGCCTGGACACTGAGTTATGAAAACACTTTTTCTATATACATGAATTAAGAGAGATATTCCACAAACAAGGTCAAATAAGTTTAACAGGTGGATTCTGGTATGATCAAAAAGGACATGGTAGATTAGTAACATGGTTAGACATGAGGAAGCAAATTCAAATGACCAATTGCAAAAGCAAATGCTGGTCTAACTTTTCAGAAATGCCTCTAATAGGTGTTTCAACCCTGGTGAAGGAATTTTCTTTATTTTCCTTATTTGTGTGTTGAGTTCCATGATGGAGTGATATTTAGTCGCATTCTGATTCATTTTCTAACTTTTAAATGAAAATTAGAATATCTTTTTGAATAGAAACTCATTTTCCACCACAAACATCTGTCAGTGTCTCTCTGTATCTTAGATTGTACTCAGTTATGAAGTGTGATTATGAACACACAAGCCTCTTCTATTCCTTGCCAGCTGTTCAAAAGCCTGTCTGTCCCCATGTTAGCAAGTGAGTTAATTTAGATTGTAACCTAGATGCCATTATTCACTGCTTCTGTTTGAGGCATCAGAAATCTCAGGTTCTGAGTGGTTAGGTAAATTGCATCCTCACCTCCAGACAATGTCGAACACTGTAAATAAATTCAAATCAAATTTACATGGACCTTAAGACCAAATTTATTATTTATTGGTTGACCTGAATCTGTTTATTCAGTTGTTTTGGGGGTTAAGAGCCAATGAATGTGGTGAGAACCATCTCTTTAACTACAAATGTACCAGTAATCAGAGGATTATTAAACATAACTAGACTTACTAATCCAACACTCCAATGCAGATTAGACAGAATTTAACATTTGCTTACTTCTTTGAAAAATTATACGTTTTCCCTATCCAATCAAATATGTTGCAGAAAGCCTTTTTTTTTCTTTAATTGGAAAAAAAGTATGTGCATTTGCATAGATTCATAGAATCTACCCATCTGATGAAATAAAACCATTTGCATTTGATTAATACTCAAATTTTGAATTCATTCTTGCCCATCAGGTAAATTTTTACCAGTGAATAATGATACTTTTTAAAGTGAAGACACTAATTTTTTATTGCACCAAAACACACACACCCAGTTAATTGAAGAATTACATGAAGGAGGTTCCTTCTTAGAACACAAAAATTCTACAGAAATACACATTATGAGTTCTTAATTTAGAAAACATGGTTCCATACAAATGTCTAACTTTGGTTTACATTTTATTATTATCTATATTAGGCATGTGTACCTATGATAATGTTTATACCATATCATAATATATGAAACATTCATTGTAATATATTATACATACATTCAGATATATACATTGTATATATAATCATAACGCAAATATATTTTAGATGATAAATAAATAGAAATTAGATGGATAGATATGTATATGATAGATGATAGATAGGTAAGTAGATAGATACACAGATAGATGCATACATAGGTAGATACATACATGGATACATAGCTAGATGGACAGACACATAGATGGACAAGGAATGATATGTAACTAGATGATAGATGATGGAGAAATAGGTGATAAGTAATGAATACATGTTCACAAGTCTAAATCTTTACCAATTAAAGTACTTAAGCAATGTTTTGACATTCTGTTATCCAAGAATCACTTCTCAGGGATCGTTGTCTTATAAAAAGAACTAACATCTAGTAGGCAATCATCAGATACCATATTCACAGTTTTCTGTGTCAGTTTCTTATGGCTTTATAAACATCATGATATTCTACTGAGGACAAGAACTGGTAAACAGCCTTTGGAGTGTGGGAGCAAAATATATTTTCCAAGGAGATTAACATTTGGTTGATCACCACACACAAGTTTCTGGCTTATGGGGTTCTGGCAGCATTAAACATGGGAAGCATGTATGCAAATCTGGAGGCAGAACTCGACATGTGCTGAAAATGAAATGTGCCACTAAGCCCATTCCTAATCAACTTTCACTGTCTCTTTGGAAGCTTCTTTGTTTATTGTTCCCCTGAAGTTTATGTCTTCAGAAACAGCAGCTCTCCTCTAAAGAACAGAAAGGACAAAATGTCAGAGGATGAGCTCCTCTGTAGACTTCCAAGAGCAACCAGGATTCCGTCTTTTAGAGGCATTGAAATGATAGGTCCTAGTACTTGTCATAGAAACCTGACTTTGGGTATGGATCACTTGCCATGATGTCTGCAGTGAAAGCCTCTTGCTTCAATCCCCAGAGATAACCCTAACCATGAAATCAGGTTACGTTAATTCTATTTCCTGATCATCGTCAGGAAGGACGTGGAGTGTTCCTCTCCTATCTGGACTCCTCAGACTCATTCGCATGCATTAACCTTCATGGTATTTGTTGAGGTATTCAACTCTTTGTATATCATGAATAATTTCATTAAACATTAAGAATTTACCCACACTGTATCTTTGTGTATTTTTAAATATTTACAATTTGTAATACTGAATAAATATGTAATAGGTGGGTAAGGGTTTCCAGAATTTAATATTGCTTAAACCTGTCATGTATTATAACCTTTTGTGGTTTATATAATATTCAGCTTCTTAATTCAATGTTAGGGCTGTTATCATATGTTGGTGGGAAAATAACAGCCATGTTGGGGCTCTCTAGTCACTAATAATTCCTATTTTGATTTGATTAGCATATAAATTTTCCTAGATTTATGCAGTGTCAAGGGAAAACGTATTAAAAATACTCCTCAGGGTTCCCTTTCTCTTATTTTAATCAGGCAAGAGAGAAAGAATCATGTCATGCATGAAGTCTATCTTCAAATCCATGATTTATAGAAATTTCTAGAAAAAAATCTGGCAAAAGATGACAACAAAGAAGACTTTCCTTCACACTGTGTGAGCAGGGGGTCATTGGGGAAGTAGGCCTTCCCTTCAGATTGTCATTTCTTGGGTGTTTATAATGTGGGGGAAGAATAGAGAATGATTCCTCTCAGTCATCACAATGGAGCTCTGCCTTAACCTTCTAATAGCCAGCAGAGTGTTCCCAGTGCTATGGACAGTGCTCCTCTCTGCTGGCATTGTGAGATGCCACAAAAGCTCTGCTACAGTGACAAAGAAACAGCCCCCAAGAGCTTTCAGTCATTGTGGTTTAGCAAAAGACTAAACCTGAAAAGCCAGAACAATGCACTCAAGGGCATTAGTTGAGCACTGAAGCACCACTTCACTCTA
The DNA here is from genome assembly GCA_902168325.1 of Peromyscus nudipes. Taxonomy (NCBI): domain Eukaryota; kingdom Metazoa; phylum Chordata; class Mammalia; order Rodentia; family Cricetidae; genus Peromyscus; species Peromyscus nudipes. Next base: position 24,857 of record CABHPH010162205.1, on the reverse strand, counting down.
GAGTCAAGATGAGGTCATAGTCCAACTTGGAAGCAGGCATGCTAACTCAGATTTCTGACTCTGCACACACATAAGGAACACTACTCAGAACCCACACATTGCAAATATATGATGAACTATGAATTCATCGTTCAATAAAATACATTAATTCAAAACATAAAAATAGCAAAAAAGTCAAAGGAAAAAATAATCATTAAAGTCATGCCTAGAACAGCTAAACAGTCATTGAGTAGTAGTGCTTAGAAAAAAGCTTTCTTAAAATAATTTCTATTATAATAACTTCATTTGCCTCTTCCATTTCCTCTCTCCAAACCCTCCCATGTACACTCATTCACCTTTTTCTCTTTCAAATCCATGGCTTCTTTTTGTCTGTTTGTTGTTACATGCTATGCAAATAAACCATACATATTTTCCTAATTACTTTCACAGTTTTAGGTGTCCTTTGTGATTGCTGACTGCTTTCAACATTGCCTCCTTCTACACATATTTCTATGATCTGGGTTTACAGGCCTGAGAGCTTTTTTTTTTATCCTTTAAGTCATTTTATCATACAATATGTTTTGATCTTATTCTTCCTTCTCCCTTGTCCTTACCAGCTTCTTCTAATCTCCATACCCTCCCAATTTCATGTTCTGTTCCCATTCTCTTCAAACTCCCCCAAAAAATAAATAAATAAAAGCACAAAAATAATCAAAATGAATACATAAACAAAAATATCAGTAAGATGATAAATACCAAAACAAAAAACATACCCAAAGCATGGAGTTCATTTTGTTTTGGCCATTTACTCATGGGCATGAATCTTGTCATGGAGTGGGATTGATATATGCAATGCGACTCCATTGGAGAAAACTGATTTTCCCTTTCCCAGCAGGCTTCAATCACAAATATTGACTAGGGGTCAATTTTTGTCAATTTGTGTCAAATTCTGCTTCTCGGTGTTGGGGTTTCATTGGCTTGAATCCAAAAAGGTCTGTGCGTGCTGTCACAGTCTCCTATGAGTGTACAGCATCTCTGTTGATTCTGAAGGATGATGTTTTCTTGGAATCATCCATGATCTCTGACTCTCCCAATCTTTCTGTCTCCTCTTACACATAAATCTCTGAACCTTGAAGGGAGTGGTTTGATACAGACATCCTATTTAGAGAAAATCTTGTTTAAAATTTTTGATTATTTTCTCTAAAACCCTGAATTCCTCTTCATTCTACTACTTAAAATGTGATTTTGCAACAAGTGACACAATTTTCTAAAATTAGCATCTAAGAATTTCAATAGAATACTTGGATTTCTTTTGTCAAATTAAAATAATATTCAAATGTCTGCCCTTTATATGAACAATGCAGTTTGCCTTGGTATGTTTAGAAACATTTTCGCCTCCTGTCATCTACCAGGAGATTGCAAAACATGTTCTCCAAATTTCTATCTTTCATATTCCACCAAAGGAGATCTCTATAATCAAAGTTACAGACTCAGTACCCCTGACAGGAATACAAGATTGTCCACAAGAATAATAACATATCAGATTAACCAGGATCCATTCATCAACATAACCTGCACAGTAAGCAGACACTTCACAAATATTCACTTCATGGAATTATGAAGACATAAATCAACTTTTTATAATAAGAAAGAAGGTACAAAAATTTTAAAGTAACTTGACTAAAATTAAACTGCATAGGGGAAATAGCCTAGATTCCAACTTATTTATGCCATATTCTACAACTCGACTAAGACCTCTTGCTCTTTATTGTAGTTAGATGCAACTACCAGAGAGACTGGTCAGTGCCCACAAGTTGAAAATATTGATGGATAGCTTCAAAGAAGTTAAAAGCTCAGAGAGAAAGCAGAAGTTATTTAAAAATTACCAGTGCATTAACAGAAAAAGTTAAAGTCTTAGACCCAGAGAAAGAATATGAATAAATGTATTAAGCACAGTGTGTGGCAGAATCTGAGCATACTAAGGATAGCTCAGGAGGTACGAGTCCTAAATGTTCTTACAGGACTCCTTTGGTGTCTTAGCGTTTCTACTGCTGTGACAAAACATCATGACCAAAAGCAAGTTGGGGAGGAAAGGGTTTATTCAGCTAATGCTTCTATAGCCCTGTTCATCATAGAAGAAAGTAGGACAGGAACTCAAGCAGGGCAGCTACTTAGAGGTAGGAGCAGATACAGATAACATGGAGGGGTACTACTTACTGTCTTGCTCTCAATGGCCTGCTTAGTCTGCTTTTATTTTTATAGAACCCAGGACCACTAGCCCAGGGATGGCACCATGCACAATGAGCTGGGCCCTCAATCAATGATCACTAATTAAGAAAATGCAGCCCCAGGTAGAGCTCTGGGAATCCAATCGGTGAGAAAGAGGAGGGTTTGTATGAGCGAGAATTGTTGAGACCACAATTGGAAAAAGCACAGGGACAAATAGCCAAACTAGTGGAAACACATGAACTATGAACCAATAGCTGAGGAGCCCCCAACTGGATCAGACCCTCTGGATAAGTGAGACAGTTGATTAGCTTGAACTGTTTGGGAGGCACCCAGACAGTGGGACCTGGACCTGTCCTTAGTGCATGAGCTGGCTGTTTGGAGCCTGGGGCCTATGCAGGGACACTTTGCTCAGCCTAGGTGAAGGGAGGAGGGGACTGGACCTGCCTAGACTGAATCTACCAGGGGAGTCCTTGCCCTGGAGGAGATGGGAATGGGGGGTGGGCTGGGAGGAGAGTGGGGGGGGAGGACAGGGGAATCTGTGGCTGATATGTAAAATTAAATTAAATTATAAAAAAAAAAGAAAGAAAATTCACTACAGCCGGGATCTCATGGAGGCATTTTCTCAATTGAGGTTCCCTCATTTCAGATAACTCTAGCTTATGTCAAGTTGACATAAAACTATCTAGCACATTTGGTTTGTAGCACCTATACTGGACAGTTCTCAACTGCCTAAATGTAAACTACTGCTCTAGGGGACCTGATAACTATTCTGGCCTACACAAACACTGCCTTCATGTGCACATACCCGTTTACAGGCGCGCGCGCGCGCGCGCGCACACACACACACACACACACACACACCTCTAAAAATAAAATGAGTATTTATTTCTTTGGATAACAGAAAATCAACAGGGAGAACCTTATAATTCAAAGATAGTGTCATTGACATCAAAAAGGAAAATCTGCTCAAATGTGCTGAAAAACACAATAAACATCAATGGACTGATTTAACTGGTCTAACAGCTTGCTGGTACAACAAGGAAAAGGATAAGTTAAGTAAACGACAGAGAAGACCAAAGTACACTGCAACACATGAGTAGAAAGAGAGGTAGGACTTTTTTTTTTTAATGAAGGCTATGTGTTTTCCTGCCAATATTAATTTAACAGACACAAATTAAAAAGTGAGTACCTGGGCTGGTGAGTTGTCTCAGCTAGTACTTGTTGCTAAGCTGGGAAACATGAGTTTGATTCCTAAGACTCATATAATAGAAGATAAGCATGTCATGGGCACACACACACACACACACACACACACACACACACATCACCCAAATATGTAATTGTAAATGCTTTTAAAGCGCAATTTTTTGAAATGTAAGCAATTATTGAAAATTACCAAGAAATAATTTGAGTTGACATATTTAAGATATGTATAATTTGTAGAAATATAGATAACCAAAATAGAATATGGTTCAGACATAAACACATCCATATTAAAAGTTAACTTTTTACACAAATTTCAGCAAATAAACTATGATCTTTTCAAACAATGTGGTTAATAAATCAAGTGTACATGTAAGACAAGCATAAAATCTGACCTCTATTTGACATCATAAGCCCATTCTAGATGGATTCTGGTTCTGAAAGTGAAACACAAATCAATAGTTCTTCTAGTAGATAATCCAGGGTTTCGTTCTGATATTGACATAGATAAAAATTTCTTAACAGTACCCATCAAGCATGAACATCTGGAGAGATATAAATTAAACCACATTGAAGCTGGGGAATTCTCTGTATTAGGAAAAAATGAAAAGGGAACATACAGACTGAAGAATATTTTCAACACGCATAACCAACAAAGGACTGTGTTCAAACAAGTAAACAGAAAAATTCTAAAAATCAATGAGACAATGGAAATAACTTCACTTTTACTTTTGTAAGAAAGCTTCGAGATTAATAACCCAAGGATTTGATTAACAGACACTGCTGACCATTGCATTATCCAGTGAATGTATTTAATTAGCACCTTTAAATGAATAACCAGGGGCCTAGAACTACAATTCATAGACAACTGAAGAATCCAAACATGGCCCTTGGCTCTTACATGTTGCCAGGTAGGTTCAGGGAGATTCTGGATGTGTTATGCTGCGATGTTGATTGAGGTAGGGAGAGGCTCAAGGCCAACATTCACAGAGACCCACTCCCCATCTTCTCAAGAGACTATTGGCTTCAAAAGGTAATTGAAAGCACAAAATGATCCACAGTTCATGTTTTTCCACTAGTTTGGCTGGCTGTCTCTTTACATTTTCCCATCATGATCTTGATGTCCTTTGCTCATAGAATCCCTCCTCCCTCTCATTGATTGGACTCCTGGAGCTCATCCTGGAGCCCTGCCATGGATCTCTGCATCTGATTCCATCAGTCACTGAATGAGGGCTCTATGATGACAGTTAAGGTATTCAACCATCTGATCACTGGAGTAGGCCAGTTCAGGCACTTGACTATTGACAGTAGTCTAAGAGGGGGTCATTCTTGTGGATTCCTGATAACTTCCCTAGCACTATGTTTCTCTCTATTCCCATGATGTCTTCATTTATCATGGTATCTTTTTCCTCGCTCTCCCACTCTGTCCCTGTTCCAGCTCAGACCTCTTGTTCCCCCATGTTCTCATGCCCCATCCCTTGTCCTCCATTACCTCTTCACCCCCAGTTGCTCATGTAGATCTCATCTATTTCTCCTTTGCTGGGCAATCCATGAGTTCTTCCTATGGTTCTCTCTGCTAGCTACCCTCCCTGGAGCTGTGGGTTGAAGTCTGGTTATCCTTTGCTTTACATCTAGTATCCATGAGTCTGGGTTACCTCACTCAGGATAATATGAGCCCCCATGGTACTGGACTAGGACCTGTGGATAGGTGAGACAGTTGTTTAGCTTGAACTGTTTAGGGGACCCCCAGGCAGTGGGATCGGATCCGTCGCTGGTGCATGAGCCAGCTTTTTTGGAGACCAGTGCCTGTGGCAAGACACTTTGAGCAGCCTTGGTGCAGGGAAGAGGGGCTTGGACCTGCCTCAGCTGAATGTACCAGGCTCTGCTGACTCCCCATGGGAGACCTTGCCTTGAAGGAGGTGGATATGGGGGCTGGGTTGTGAGGGAAGGCTGGGGGTGAGAGGAAGGAGGAGAGGGGAATCTGTGGTTGGTATATAAAATGAATAGAAAAATTTCTTAATAATAATAAAAAATAAAAATAAAAAAGTACAAAATGAACAAAAGAGAAGTGCAGTGTGAGCACCAGCAGGAGCAGCTACAGGTGACACAGGGACAAGAAAGTCATCCTCAAATCCCGGAATTCCTTTTACGAAACAAAATGACTTACTCTGTGGTGGGGAGGCATTGAAAACTGCAGCCTGTGAGCCCTTCTGCAAACACAGTACAGTGAGTGGAAAGTAGGAAGATGTGTTGCTACTCTAAGAGAGGTACAAGGATAGCTGCTAAGACTTGGCTGTGAATCAGCAGAAAGGGTAGTTTGTTTAGACATAAATTCACATTCACGGTACCTACCTAAGACTAAGGTAATACAGTTTTAGAGTCTACTTCTCAGGATTTCCCCAAGGAGAAATAAAGCTGGACTTTACATTGGAGCAGTTCAAAATAGCCTCTAGTAGCCACAAGTGGGGAGATCAATGTGAAGGGGGGGCATACCTAAGCTCTAACAGAAAGTAGACTCTAATAGATCCACTCCTAACTAGAGTAGCATGCTTGTCCTCAGTAATGCCTAGGAAAGTGTTTAATCTCATCTCTAAACCTAATGTTATCTAACTCACATATTTATGGAGATATATAAATCTCCATATATTATGTATATATATATATCAAGAAGTTAAGAGACAGATAGAATAAAATAAAACTATAGTGACAGAGACATGTCATTCATCAGACTTCGATTAATAAATGACATGAGAGTTGGAATCTTCACAAGGGAGCTTAGGCAAATGTTGTTCAGCAGGGAATCTCTGGTAAGTGATTTTATCATACAAAAGGAAGCAGAAAGATGAAAGTCATTGAGGTTGCTAGAGATGAATTCAGCAATGATGAAGATGGTCTTCTGGGGGCTTATCAGATGATCCTAGATAGAAACAAGGACTTGGTGAGCTCAAAGGTAGCTCATCAGGTAGCTCTAACTGAAATAGAACTATGAATAGAGCAGAGAAAGAAAAGAAAATCCTAGGTTTGTGAGACCAGTGATCTGACATGTATGGACGACTGACTCTCCTGATGGAGAAATAACAAAAAGGGTATATTTGATGAATAATGACTAGTAACTTTCCAAAGCTGATAGTCAATACAAGAAGCTGACAGAACAACAAGAAGTTGAAGGTATAAATAAGCTGAATGGAAAAAAAATCCTATAATCTAAAGTTGTTGGCCCAAACACAGAAAAATTAAGGAAAAAGAGTATCAAGATAGCCAGAAGGGATGGTTTCACATCACTGAGCAAAACAGGAAGCATTTCCAGCAGATTGCCAATATAAACCATTAAGGCAAAACAATAATAGAGTAACAAATCAAAACGCCTAAAGAAAAACTAAAATGCAGTCCAGAATTCTACCCAAATGTAAATATCCTTTAAGAGTTAAGAAATAAAGACTTGGACAATCTCAGCCTCTAGCCTTTAGGTCCAGGGGCACAACTCATGCCCAAATACCCCCACCCATTGCAGCCCCAGTTGCAAGCTAGCAAGCAAGACTTCCACAGGCAGACCTGACTATCACCACCCCTCATCGGACCCTGTAATTTACAACTCCACTCCACCCCCTAAATCCACCCATCCCCAGAGACTGCAGCTGCTCTCTGAGACACAGACTCTACCAGCTCTGATTGGACCAAGAGGTGAGTAATTGTTCTCCTAGCTGATCAGCCCAGCCTCTAGGCTTTACGCCCAGGGGCACAACCCATTCCCTCATACCCCGACCCATTGCAGCCCCAGTTGCAGGCCAGCAAGCAAGAATCCTGAGGGCAGTCCTTTCCACCACCCTCCCCATTGGACCCTCCAATCTACAACTCACACTCTGTCCCCAAAACCCATTCATCCACCCGAGACCCCAGCAGCTTCCTGAGACACAAACACTGCCAGTGCCGACTGAACCAAGAGTGGCTTCCTGAGAAACAGATACCATTTGCACCAATTGAAGGAAGAGGTGGGTAGATACCAGTACAAGAATACATTCAACAAACTAAAGATCAATATGACACCGAACCTAGTGATTCTACCACAGCAAGAGCTGAACATCCCAATGTAGAGGAAGCAGAAGAAAATGACCTTAAAAAATGACTTTATAAAGATGATAGAGGCCTTTAAAGAGGAAATCAAAAATTCCCTTAAAGAAATCAAGGAAAAAACAAACAAAAATTGGAAGAAATTAATTAACCCCTTAAAGAAAGTCAAGAAAAAAACAAGAAAAAGCAATTAAATGGGGGAAGGAAACAGTTCAAGACCTGAAAATTGAAATAGAAACAATGAAAAAGACAAACTGAGGGAATGCTGGAAATAGAAAATCTGAGTAAATGAACAGGAACTACAGATGCAAGCATAGCCAACAGAATGTAAGAGATGGAAGAGAGACTCTGTGGCACTGAAGATATAATAGAGGAAATAGATTCATTGGTCAAAGAAAACATTAAACCCAACAAAATCATAACACAAAACATCCAGGAAATCTGGGACACCATGAAAAGAACAAACCAAAGAGTAATAGGGATAGAGGAAGGAGAAGAATACCAGCTCAAAGGCACAGAGAATATATTCAACAAGATCATAGAAGAAAAATTTCCCATCTTAAAGAAGGAAATACCTATGAAGGTACAAGAAGCCTATAGAACACCAAACAGACTACCCCCCCCCAAAAAAAGTCCCCTTGCCACATAATAATCAAACCACTAAACATATAGAATAATGAAAAAATATTGAGCTGCAAAGGAAAAAGGCTAAGTAACATATAAAGGCAGACCCATCAGAATAACACCTGACTCCTCAATGGAGACTCTAAAAGCCAGAACGTCATGGACAGACATTATGCAGACACTAAGAGACCATGGATGCCAGCCCAGACTATTATACCCAGCAAAAATCTCAATCACCATAGACAGAGTGAATAAGATAGTCCATGACAAAACAAGATTTAAACAATACCTATCCACAAATCCAGCCTTACAGCAAGCACTAGAAGGAAAACTCCACACTAATGAAGTTAAATGCACCCATGAAAACACAGGCAATAGATAATCCCACACCAACAAATCCCAAAGAAAGGAAACACACAACACTAGCATCAAAAAATAACAGGAATTATCACTGGTCATTAATATCCCTTAATATCAATGGACTCAATTCACCTATAAAAAGACACAGGCTAACAGAATGGATATGGAAACAGGATCCATCTTTCTGCTGCATACAAGAAACACACCTCAACTTCAAAGACAGACACTAACTCAGAGTAAAGGACTGGAAAAAGATTTTCCAATCAAATGGACTTAAGAAGCAAGCTGGGTTAGCTATTTTAATATCTAACAAAATAAATTTCAAACTAAAATCAATCAAAAGAGATTGAGAAGAAAGGATATTACATATTCATCACAGGAAAAATTCCCTCAAGTAGAAGTCTCAATTCTGATCACTTGTGCCCCAAATACAAGGGCACCCACATATGTAAAAGAAACATTACCAAAGCTTAAATCACTCATCAGACCCCACACACTAATAGTGGGAGAATTCAACACCCCACTCTCACCAAAGGAAAGGTCTGCCAGACAAAAACTTAACAGAGAAATAAGGGAACTAATAGATGTTATGACTCAAATGGAGTTAATAGACATCTACAGAGCATTCCACCCAAACACAAAAGAATATACCTTCTTCTCAGCACCCCATGGAACCTTTTCTAAAATTGACCACATACTCTGTCATAAAGCAAATCTAAACAGATACAAAAATATTGGAATAACCTCCTGTATTTTATCAGACCACCGTGGCTGAAAGTTAGAATTCAACAAAACATAAATTACAGAAAGCCTACAAACTCATGAAAACTGAATAATGCTCAACTGAATCACCGCTGGGTCAAGGAAGAAAAAGATAGAATTAAAACGTCTAGAATTCAATGAAAATGAATATACAGCATATCCAAACTCCAAACTCACTATGAAAGCAATACTAAGAGGAAAATTTATAGCTCTAAATGCCTACATAAAGAAGCTGGGGAAATCTCATACTAGTGATTTAACAACACACCTGAAAGCTCTAGAAGAAAAAGAAGCAAATTCACCGAAGAGGAGTAGATGCTAGGAAATAATCATATTGAGAATTGAAATCAATAAAATAGAAACAAAGAGAACAGTACAAAGAATCAATAAAACAAAGAGTTGGTTCTTTGAGAAAATCAACAAGATAAACAAATCCTTATCTACACTAACTAAAAGGCAGAGAGAGATATTCAAATTAACAAAATCAGCAATGAAAAGGGGGGATATAACAACAGACACTGAGGAAATCCAGACAATCATCAGGTCATATTTCAAAAACCTGCACTCCACAAAATTAGAAAATCTAAAAGAAATGGACAATTTTATGGACAGCTACCACATATCCAATTTAAATCAAGACTAGATGAACAATTTAAATAGAAATTTAATTTCCCCTAAGGAAATAGAAACTGTCATCAAAAGTCTCCCAACCAGAAAAAACCCAGGGCCAGATGATTTCAGTGCAGGATTCTACAGAATTTAAAAGAAGAAATAATACCAATACTCCTCAAATTGTTCCACACAATAGAAACAAAATGAACATAGCCAAACTCTATGGGGCTACAGTTACCCTGATACCCAAACCACACAAAGATGCAACAAAGAAAGAGAATTGTAGACCAATCTCCCTCATGAACATTGATGCAAAAATTCTCAATAAAAAATACTGGCAAACCAAATCCAAGAACACATAAAAATAAATCATCCACCATGATCAAGTAGGCATGATCCCAGAAAATCTGGGATGGTTCAACATATGAAAATCTGTCAATGTGATCCATCATATAAACAAAGGGAAAGAATAATGTAATTCTAAATAAAAATGCACAGTGTAAATGAAAATTTCTCGTCTTGCCTGGCAATGCTCCAAAGAACACCTAACAAAATCCCTAAGCATGAGAGAGAAACACTCTTTTGAGTTGTTGGCCATGATTGTCTAAGAGACTCTAAAAATATGCAGCTTAAAGCTATTGCCTTTCATTGCCCCATATAGTTACCCCAGAGAGGCAGAAAGTAAGTCCCTATTGATGAAGACACTATGCATTTCAGACCCAGGGGCCTGAGGCTCCTGAGCAGGAACAGATATTAATGCCTCATTCCCTCCCTGCCATAGGAGGGAAGCAACAAACAGTCCATAGCTATAAAGTTTATGAATCATATCAAGAACCAGCACAACATGATAACTCTAAGGGTATGGTAGTGACATGCATACCTTAGGCATTCTCTAAATGACATTAATACATACTCAACAAGAGAGAAAACATACCCATTTTTTGAAACCTAGAATACAATTCAGGGCTAGTGGTGTCATGGTTCTTGGAGGAGAACCTACAACTACCACTTTAGTAAAGCTGTGTTAGCCCTAGCTACATTATCAACGTTTGTCTCTGTGCCCACAGAGAAGTGTAGTCTTCACTCCTCATCAAGGGAATTTCTCTTCAAAACAAACAAAGACTACTACAGAAAACCACAGCCAATCATCATGCTTAGATGTGGAATCCAGCCCCAGCAGAAAGATCTACAAAACACTCCTGTATCTAAGGATCAGGGAAGACTGAGGGAGAAGGGGTGAGAAAATCATCAGGAAGTTTACTGTGAGATGTGTCTCCAGTAATGTCAGAGGCTGCTCTCATCAACTCTCACCAACATGACAGCTTAGACATGGACTGGGTAAGTATGAGGACATTAGACATGCCAAAGTGAAAGAAGGAAAACCCACAAGGTCTCAAACCTACAAGGAGAATTGCAGGCAACTGGGGAATGCTGAGAGTGGAAGAGTGGTCTTCTGCAGGGGGAATAAAATCACACACACACACACACACACACACACACACACACAACCAGTTGGTTGAGCAGCACCAAATGGTCATCCCTGAAAGTATACATATCAGTGGTTAAGGAATTTATATTTAGGAATACACAGGCGCACACACACACATACACACATGTATATATATATATACATATATATATATGTATATATATATACCTAAATATATGTGTAGGTAACAACAATTTAAAAAAAAAGAAGTGGCCATGAATTTAAAAGAGAGCAAAGAGGAGTTGGAGGATATGAGTGAGGAAAGTGAAGGGAAAAATATGTAATTAGGTTATAATCTCAAAAAACAAAATTAAGAAGAAGGAGGAGAAGTTAGTGGGGGGAAGGAGGAGGATAAGGAGGAGAAGGAAGATGAGAAAGAGGAGGAGGAGGAGGAGACTATAGAGCAATCTGAGACAACTTTCAATGGCTAAGGTAAGAACCTCAGCAATACCAAAATAAAAGACTTGTGTACTTTACTGTAAAATAATTCCAATTATATGAGAACATATTCTGATGTAATTTGATGAAGAGATAAATAAGTAAATCGTAATTGGCATGGGACCATCTCAATAAATAAATGTAGATAGAAAAGAAAGACACAAAACATTAGTAAACCCCTATTGATGGAAGGTAAAATTGACAAGTGAATGTTGAAGGAGATAGAAAATATGCATATTCTTAAAGTGTTTTGCCCTAATATGTGCTAATGATTGATTTCTCATGACGTTTCTCATGCTCAAAACTTCCTCCATTCTTCTCTTTCTAGAAGGTGTGGCTTAATTTCTTATTATTCTACAGCAGATTGGACAGAGAATCCCAGTTGCAAAGATTAAATAACCACACAAGGGATCAGTTAGGCAAATGCCACCAGAGTCAAGGGAACCTGCTTAAGACACTTGAAGTAAGACATCGTGATATCAAGTCTCTCTGACAGGAAACAAACTCACCCACCTTAATATAATGTGTAAGAATGCATAGCACAAGTTGATAACAAGGAAATGTGAACTGAGATTCATTCTATGAATTATTTAATCTGCTTTCTTTGACATTGTCAAGTTCCAAAAGCACACACAGAGGATCTATCACAGGTTAGAGGAGAGTAAGGAGACACAACTCAGTTTCATGTAATCTGTAGATCTAGACTCTGGTAACAAAGAACGCCAAGTTAAAAACATCATTTGACTACCAGTCCACAGGACTATGTGATGCAGTTCATTTCTTCCTGTTTTACCAGAAGTCACTCATTTCATAGTATTCAGTCTCTTATTTTTTTGTAACCAAACAAGTTTTCAGCAGTCATTGTCAGCTGACTGAAGGTTACGTTCCCAACTTCCTTGCTGCTGTGTGTGACCATGTGACTGTGAGGTCATCAATGTGTCAAAACTGTGAGTGTGCTTTCAAGAGCATGATCTAAATGGATAGTGATGGTGGTCAGCCCCTTTTCACTCCCTGCTGCCTGTAATAGAAACCACAATTGGCCATAAAGTTTGAGACCACATGAAGGGACCATTGAGCACACCTAGATGGCTTCAGAGACCTATCTGTCACATGAAATTGTAGCAGTCCTCTGATTACTTACCTTTGGAAGAAGAATCTCTCTTATTTAGGTGAATGTTGTCTTACTTTTTTCGCCTTCATTGCAAAATTAAATCTAGTGGAATATTTTTTTCTTTCTTCTTACTTTCTTTAAAATTTTTATTTTCTTTTTTCTTAAATAATATCCTTCATTAATGCCCCATGTCATTTTTGTACCTCTTACAGTGAAAAAAAAAAACCCTCAAATCCTCAGTTCTACTATGAGATAATAGCTTCCCTCCTGTTCCACACACTTCCAGGGAAGATAGTGAAAATTGTATCAGGGTATTATGGGAGAATCTGTAAATCATTTACATTGTGTCTACCTGTGCAGTATCATGTCACTAGCCTTCAGGTAAAATGACAAGCTAAGCTTTAAATTCACAAAGCAAATATTTAACTCCACACCAACTTCTCTGTTAAGAATTCAGGTTATCCATATCCCGGTTCATATATTGATATAGCAATGTTTATTGATTCCCCAGCTCTGTTTATCACTATGACATTAATCCTGATTAACACTAATGTAGCTTACCAGAAGTCTAATTAAGATTCTTAGGGATAAAAATGAGATTGGGACAATTCTTATTTCTGCTTAAACCAGCTTGTCCATTCCCATTTGTTGGACTTTCCCTATTCATTTGTTAAAACTATTGCCTTTCATTAACTCTGCATAGGAATGTGTCGTTTTGATAGAATGGGGCCTCAGAAAATCAAATTTGTATTTTTAAAAATTCATTTAGTAAAAATGAAGAAAAATAAGCCCATGAGAAATCAAAGGTTGTTATTAATGTTATTAATAACAATACCCAGCTTTGAGAATTTCCCTTGTATCTGGTATTTTAAAGTTTCATATTCTGTTAACTGAAAAATCTAACTTCTTGTTACTAAGTGGAAGCCATTGTAACTTTGGGATCTTGGGGTGAAATAAGAATAGCTTCTTTAGATACAAGGTGCTACTCTGCATTCAGTTTTTCATTCAGTCAACTCACAGGAATTGAATTCATTAGTCAGTGGTGATGGGGTTTTGTTAAAAAGTTATGCTTAATTAAAATGTGCCCCTTCATTTTCCTTGTCCAGCACTGTGTCTTTCTTAAAATTGCATTTACTGTGTGTTTATGTCAGGCAGCCACATCCACTTGTTCATGAGAACAGTATCAGAAAACATCCAGGTAACAGTCACTACCACCTGATGACAGATTCAGTATCATTTGTTGATAAGGATTTTTCTTATTCCCCTTATGATCTTGTAGGACAGACTGTCCATACAGTCCACTGATGACTGACATGGAAGTATAGCAAGTCAAAAGTAAGTACACAGCATTCTGTTAGAGAGGAAAATTTGAAGTGTATTTTAATTTGGTATCATAAAAATGTAATTGATTGAACCAAACCAAAATGGTATATATTTTAAAATTATGGATTTCTAATTATTTTATTACTGTTTTTGCTTAGGCCTCCATGATTTAAATGCTACATAATGAGATACCATACATCACCAGTTCATGCATTTGGTAATTCCACATTCAGAGATTTAGCCAGGCATGGTAGTAGATACCATTAATCCAAAATGGTTGAGAGGCTGAAGCATAGGATTACAAATTCAATATCGGTCCAGGAGGTAAAGTGAGTTCAAGGTCAGCCTGGGAGAGTTGGTGAGACCATGTCTAACCAAAATAAAAAGTAGGGGGACGTAAGGAAGCACCTGTGTAGTGCAGTACTTGCTGTGCATGTGTGATATTTTGATTCAGTCTCCGGTATCTGGAAACAATATCTTATGACTTAGAATTTACTACCGTGGGAGCATGTAAACCTTGGCACACACTTGCACCCAGGACTTCATTGTCCTGTGAGGCCCTATTGTCCAGTATGCATGAAGTTGTAACCACAGACATGTTCACATACCTGTCTACGTATATACTCTATGCACAGATGTTTATCATGGGCATTTATGTGCCTGAGTCTGTGCACAGAGATATTTACACACATATGGTGATATACATACATCTATCAGTGTTTACCCATTACCGTGGTTCTTATTTCTTGGTTTATTTTAACTTTTACTGTTTTATATGTTTCAATATTTCTGGAGTCACTGAACAATTTTCTTATTTCAGAAATTTTCATTCTGTTAATATTTTTAAGTTATAGTTATTACTGTATTTAATGGCCTTTCCTCGGATTGCTTAGAGAAATCAGTAAGTGTACCATGTTGAACGTGTTTTTCCACATTTCTTTCACTTCTCTTGGGGTCTCAGCATTCTCTGCTTCTCCTCTGCTGTCTTTGCAAACTCTGTCCGTGGGGTTCACTTCTTAAAGACTTGTTGCAAACCTTTTTGTTTGCTTGAAACTTGGGCCTATCTTTCTTATTTGTTTGCTTTGTTTTAAGGGTAGGAGATGGGAGTCATACATCACCAGGCAGTTTTCTCTCTTACTTTGATGGAAATTGTTCTGTTTACGTTTGATTTTCTGGGTTCAGCTTTAATAATTTTATATTTATCATGAAAATGGTCCACTTCATGAGCATTCTCCTACCTGTCTGAAAAAGCAACCGATAGCGTAGCAGCAGACTGTGCCATGCTGGGCCCCCAGGGAATTCTGAAGTCATCAACTTCATTCTTTGCGTGGGGCCTTTGAGCTTGTAATGCAGCCTGGCAATGCCAGGCAGCTAATGACCAGCTGCTGAGATCAGTTCTGAAGCAAAGGTGGGCAGAAGCTTGTGTGTGTGCCCCAGGTCCCTTATGCAGTGAGTGGGCTGGTGCCCAGTGTGTGCTTTGGAGTCATTTTCAGATGACCTTCAGTTTCCTCTCCATGGTGACAGCTCTAATGATGGCTCCTCTTTGTTTTCCTCACATCTCCTAGTGTTCTGAGCCTGCAAAATGAAGTATTGCACTTTGTCTAAAGGTCAACTTCTGGGTAGAAGCTAACATATACGCATTTCTTAGCTTTGAATCTGTTCTGTTTCTCAAAATCCATTCTTACTTTAAAAGCTTGTCATCTTTTCTGTCTCCAGATTTGTCTTAGTTTGTGTTTTTATTGCTATGACAATACAACATGACCCAAGCAGCTTGGGAAAGAAAAGGTTTATTTGGCTTACACTTCCATAGTACTGTTTTCCATTAAAGGAAGTCAGGACAGGAACTCAAACAGGGCAGGAACCTGGAAGCAGGAGCTGATTTAGAGGCACAAGAGGGCTGTTTCTTACTCGCTTGTTCCACATGACTGGCTAAGCCTGCTTTCTTACAGAACTCAAGACCACCAGCCCAAGAAAGGCACCAACTATAATGGGCTGCGTCCTCCCAAATCAATCACTAATTAAGAAAATGCCTTACAGACTTGCCTGTAGCCCAGTCTTATGGAGGTATTTTCTTAATTGAGGTTCCCTCTTTTCTGATGACTCTCACTTGTGTCAAGTTGACATAAAACTAGCCAGCAAAAGTCTAAAATAAAGGAATTCATCTATTTCCAGCTTGGAGTGTGTGTGTGTGTGTGTGTGTGTGTGTGTGTGTGTGTGTGTGTGTGAGTGTGGGGCGGGTGGACAGGCACATGTCACAGGTCCTGTGTGGAGGTGTGAACACTTGTCACTCTTGGGAGTCAGTTCTTCTGAAATGGGTTTTCTCCTAATGTTTCTGCCACTGCATTTCATCTGTGAGTATTTAGCCTTTTTCCCATCTCTGCATCTTATCTTGAAGCAGGCATGATAGGATTATATGTGGGAGTCACCTTATTGGGTTTTCTCCTGTGGGTTTCAGGGATTGAACTCAGGTCTTCAGGCTGGTCTGCAAGCACCTTTATCAGCTGGGACATTTCACCAGTCTGGAACTTTTCTCTTTCAAATCAAGTTTCTATTGCTTGTTGGTTGGCTCATGTTTAGTTCTAGAAGCTTCTTTAGAAAGGACTGTGGCCACTATATCATCTGAAGTCTTGAGTCTAGATACAGTGGGGTTTTGTTTGTTTGTTTTTGTCTTTCTGGTTGAACCATTTCTTATTTGCTTGTGTGTAAAATTTGCACGAAATCATTTTTTCAGGAAATTATTTTAGATGTTTCTCCATCATTTTACAATATAAGTAACACTGTTTGCTCTTCTCTTTTGTTCCTTTGTTATTTCTTTTTTTTTCTACCAAGATATTCAAAGAAGTTTTTCTTTGCCTCTTAACTCATTAATTTCATATGCACTGTTACTTGTTCAGAGTTTTGTGTCAATTAATCTGGGATAAATTACATATATATTTGTAACATTGATTCTGGTATGTCATAAACCACAAAAGCCTTGAAACTTAAACTAGTGTTATTACTGCCCGCAACATACACGTTAGGGCGACACAATATTGGGCCTTCCTGTTAAAAGTAACTGTACATGGCGTTTTCTTTGGGCCACCAACCAGCTCCCAAATAAAGACACAGATACTTATTAATTGTGAATGCTTGGCCTTGGCTTAGGCTTGTCCCACTAGCTTTTTTTTTTTAAACTTAATTTTACCTGTTTCTATTCATCTATGTTTTACCCCAGGGCCTTTTACCTTTCTTTCATTCTGTATGTACTACTTTCCTGCTTCCTCCATGTCTGGCTGGCTGTTCACTGGCATCTTGCTGGCTTCTCTTTTCTTTCTTCCTGGAGCCTAAATTCCTCCTCATACGTACTTTCCCTGCCCAGAAGTCCTGCCTATACCTCCCCCTTCACTATTGGCCATTCAGCTTTCTATTATATCGATCATGTGCCTTAGGCAGGCAAGGTAAAACACCAACACATCTTTACATAATTTAACAAATGCAACACATCTCTACATAGTTAAAGAAATATTCTGCAGCAAGTAACAGCCCTCTAATATTGATGAATATAGCAAATGGTAGCAAATCTCAGGTTCTGATCAAATAATGTAAAGTGCTAACACAAACTGCTGTTTATTCACTTTTTGCTTCGTTTCTGTGGGGGACATTAAGACTTAGATAACAATGTTATTAAGATCACACTACATGTTCCAATGGGTGTGTATGTGTGCAGGGACATATTTGGGGACATTTTTTGTTTTATATTACTTGAACTATAGCATATAGGCATCCCTTCAACTATAGCTCCTGTTACTGATGTTGTCATTAGAACATGTATTGGAGGACTCCTAGAAAGGGTTCCTCATTCTGGGTGGTATACTGATATCCCATGTATGTTTGTGCTTGAGTCACTGTTCATAACACAGGAATACGTGCTTCTGGGTATTGTGAGCTGCCCTAGTCATATTTCATCCTTGAAATATAAAGAAAGGAACATATGTGAAGAGCTGACTTGTACATATTATTTATTAATACGTGTGTGACTCTCTCATATAAACCAAGTGACCTAGGTATTGGGTTTATTTTTACAAATGAATATGATAAATAATTGAACATGGAAGTGGTCCAGCCATTATGTCCTTGCATTTGCAGATCATTAAGAATTCATGCCACTGTTGACCTGCCAGCTTCTACTTCTATTCCAAAGCACTGGGTTATAGCTGGGAGGAGAATTGTGCTCTTTCTGAATTGTCCTTCTGCTGTGTAAATGCTGACCTGGGGAGGTCTCTGAACTCATTTTCATTAGCAATATAAACATACTTGAAAAGTAGGGTAGGGGCTGGGCAGCAGACTCTCTGATGCTCAGTATGACACAGGACACTCACTGTCACTGCCTACTGGCTAAGAAAAGATTCAATGTCCTGAGTACGGACTGAACTGATCTGTGCTATTATCAGGTTCCTGGTGATCACCAGGCAAGACAAACTCTATACTGATTAACCACTAAATGAAGAGCTGAGCCTTTTGTTAATGTCTTCTGCCCCCTCTCTATTTATTTTAATCTATATCAGCACACATTTCGGGTTATGTGTAGATAAGAATGCTAGCTAACTTTGATACCATTGAATAAAATATCGTGTTTAGTTACTGCTCAGATATCTTATACTTAACTACTCAGAAACTAAAATCTAACAGTTGAAGAGTTAAAAATGGAAAGTCTTTTTCTTTTTATTTCTGGAGAGTGCTCAGAAATTATTTTTCCTTGTCTTACAGGCAGGGTACAGGTTCAGCTTTGGTAATGTTCCTTGGTGTTAAGTTTCAAACCCTGGGAAAATAGCTGCAGTCACTTAGGGCATGAATGCCAATGTCATAAAATCTTCCATACTTTTAGACAACTCATTTATATAGTGTATTTTGACCATATTCATTAATATTATCCCCTTATTATGCCCACACTACTGGTATATCTATCTTGCCAACAAGGTTCCCTTCAACTTTACTATATGTGCATGTATATGTGTATGTGTGTGTTTGTGTGTGTGTGTGTGTGTATGCATGAGTGTGTGTGTTTCTGTGTCTCTGTGTGTGATTTACTGCATTTGATTGTAATTGCTTTCATGACCATGGGTGGGTCTTACTACTAAAACATGGACTACTTACAAATGGTTATACCACTAAAAAATTGACCTCCCCATGCTCACCAACCATTATCAGTCTATAGCTACTTCATTGGTTTTTAAAGTATAGGAAGCCCATGAAAAACCATAGTATATATTATGGGCTACAGGTATAAACATGATCACACTAAGGGCTTTTCCATGAGAGTCAGTATTACCCTGGACATCACAAATGGTACAGGGAGAAAGCAGTATCATTTCCAGGTATTTTCACCCTATTTGCTAAAAAGGAAAAACTCTCTTCCCCCAGTTCCCACACAAGAGGTCAGTCCTTTCTTTATAGAAATGTCTGTTATCTATTTGCTTGCAAATTTCATAATGTCATTTTTTTTAACCACTGAGTAATACTCCATTGTGTAAATGTAGCACATTTTCTTTATCCATTCTTAGGTTGAGGGGCATCTAGGTTATTTCCAGGTTCTGGCTATTATGAATAATGCTGCTATGAACATAATTGAGCAAGTGTCCTGTGGTATGATTGAGCATCCATTGGGTATATGCCCAAGAGTGATATTGCTGGGTCTTGAGGTAGATTGATTCCCAATTTTCTGAGAAACCTCCATACTGATTTCTGAAGTGGCCATTCAGGTTTGTACTCCCACCAGTAGTGGAGGAGTGTTCCCCTTGCTCCACATCCTCTCCAACATAAATTGTCATCAGTATTGCTGACCTGAGCTAGTGGGAGTTCAACAGACTCTGGACTGACAGCTGGGGGACCTATATGGGACCGAACTATGCCCTCTGAATGTGGGTGACAGTTGTGTGGCTTGATCTGTTTGTGGGGCCCCTGGCAGTGGGACTAGAATTTATCCCTGGTACGTGAACTGGCTTTTTGGAGCCCATTACCTATGGTGGGATACCTTGCTCAGCATTGATGTAGAGCCAGGGGGAGGGGAGAGGCTTGGTTCTACCTCAACTTGATATGCCAGGTTTTGTTGACTCCCCAAGGAAGACCTTACCCTCTCTGAGGAGAGGATGAGGGGAAGGTTGGGGGGAATGTGGTGGGGAGAGGCAGGAGGAGAGGGAGGGGGAACTGTGGTTGGTATGTAAAATGAAAAAAAAATTAAAAAAGAAATGTCTGTTATTTCCTCTTACTTTTATCCATAAACTTTTCTTAAAAAATGGTAACACAATGGAATGAGATTTTTCTAAGCCAATTGAATATCAATCATAATAATTTCCACGTCATTCCTGGGGCCCTTGCGGAGCAGGATGATGTCTTGGGCAGGGCTATTCAGCCATAACAGGTCTGAGATGCTCAATCCTTCTCATCCTTGCAGACAGATTCACTGGACCTGTGCCTCAAATTTGCCTCTGCTGCTGTCTGCCTACATGTCTCTAAGCCCAAACATTATCACAACTTCTCTCTTGTTCTATCTTTCTCTCATTATTTTTTTAAACCAAGAAAGAAAAACACATTTCTCCTGTAGCTATTGCTTATTTTGATGGAAATAAAGGCAAAGTTTCACTTTGCTGAAAGTGGTAAGTCTCCTTGGTTCAACCACAAAGGCTATGGGAAAAGGCAAAGTAGTCAGTTGGTCAACTTGAGCAGATTCACGTTTGGTGATGGTGGAAAACACCAGATCAAAGTTGCTATAAGAAAAACAAATCTGCTTTTATTAACGATTATATTATTTACTTTTCTCATTTCTTTGAGCAGAATATCTGTCAGGAAGTGATTTAATGAGGAAATGTTTACTTTGGCTCAGTGTGGTGGCATTCCTGCTGAGCTGCACCTGGCCTGGCTCCACAGAATAGCACCTAGCCCTAATCCATCTTTTGTTTTAACAGACACCTTTTGTTTCCCTTGTTGCCCTCAATGTGAATCTTGAATCTTTCCCAAGTATACAAAGGCCTATGCAAAACTTGATTCAGGAAACCCAGAAAACAGAGGTACCTGACAAATGGAGGAATTTGCACTTGGCATTGTATTGTTGGGAGCCCCTTTCAGGTTGTTTTGAGCATATGGAAATTAACTGACTAAACTGTAATGAAGAGAAATATAATTGGCCCAAGGTGAAGGGAAAGTGCTTCAGTCCTTTGAGGCTGGACACCCTGTAGCCATGAAATGCTAGATTCATTCTTAAGATGCCTCTGAGTCTGCATTCCACAGACCCTTGTGAACCCACACACCCAAGCTGTGACCACACAGTTACAGCTCAGTTTGAAGTCATGAAGTTCATTATGGTGCCAAAGTCATGGTGACAATAGTAGAGGAAAAGCAGGTTGGTCACATTACATCCTGAGGCAGGTGTTTGAGAAGCAGAGATACACGAATGCCTACTCAGCCTTATTTACGTCTTGTTATTCAGTTGAGAACTCAAGCTCATGCAGTGGTATCACCTATATTCAGAATGTATCTTTCCACCTTTGTTAGCGTAATCTATATATTCCCTTACAGATGTTGTCCACAAATTTGTTTCCATGGTAATCATTGAGATTAGCCATCATGATTATTATACATATTTAAAGTGTACTACACAATGTTCTGATACCCACTATCCTTGTGATAGAATCAAGCAAGTAAATCCATTTGTCACCTCATATCCTTACCTTTTTGCATGAAAATGAATATTTTTCTCAGCAAGACTATGACATATGATGCAGTAACGCCAGCTGTCTCCTCTCCTGAAGGTGATGTCTCTTGATGTACCGACTTGTACCTGAAAACTTTGCACTTTGGTATGCACTTCTCCTTTCCACTCCTTTCTCTTACCTTTTACACCAAGGGTTCTACTCTACATCATGTAAATTTCTTCTTTAGATTTCACAAAAATCTAAACTCACGGGACAAGTTTCTTTGTGTCTGGCTTATTCCACTTAGTGAGTGGCCCTACCAGGTTCATCCATACTGCTGCAAATGGCAAGGACTTATATTTCAAAGATGAGTAATGTTAGTTATTTTTCGCTGTTACCCTGCAAGAAAACGTCACGGAACACGACAGAATCCGTTGGTAGAGTTTATTGGGGGGACAGAGGGGGTAAGTGACCGCGCGGAAGAAAGCACGTGTGAGGAAGAGAGCTAGATTAGTCATGGCGGCTCTTTTTATAAGGCGGGGCGTGTCCAGGTGGACGTAGATGACGTAGGCACGCTGCGCGCTTGCGTGGCTACGTGACCTCACGGACCCTGGTCACGCGAGACGCCTTGACCGGAAATGGCTATTGTAGCCAGGCGGATGTGTCCGCTGGCAAATGTGTCCGGGTCTAGTGGATCTGTTGCCTAGTTACGGACGCTTTGGACCGGAAATGCTTTGGGGCATGCTGTTGTACACCCTTCAAGTAATATTAGGATATAAACAGGAAATTGAGAAGTAAAGAGAGAAAGACACCAGTGTCCACACTACAGTTTCACCAGCCATCTACCTGTTGATGGACAGGTTTCTACGTCTTTGTCAGCATGGTTAATGCTCAATGGGATTTGGGGCATGTTGGTTTCATTCTGTTCCAACATAGCCAAAACTGAGGTTACTAAAGCTTGTGGTTGGTCTAGATTATATTTGATTGAGGAATTTGACTCTGGCTCCCCAACTACTTGTAACAATGTAATTTCTCCCCATGGTACCCAAAGGCCATTTCTCTCCATACCCTGCCCACCTTGCATTCTCTTATCTTTTTGAGAGAGGCCCATCCAAGCAGCTATGAGTGGGTAGGTAGATATTTTTGTCTCCCTGATTATAAACTCAATCTCCCTCTCCCATTCTTTCTGGTGTACATGTCTGTACATCTTCATGTGTGCATACATATATGCAGGTGTATGTGTGCTCATGTACACATGGAGGCCACAGGTCGATTTGGGGATGTCTTCCTCCACTGCTCTTCATCTGATTATTTTGAGATTTAATGAACATGGAGCTTATCAGTTCAGTAAAACTATCTGGCCAGAAGCACTAAGATCTATATGTTTCTACTTTCTCCAGCTTGGGGGTTACAGGCACACGCTATCATGCTTGTGTTTTTAATGAGGGTTCTCAAGATCTGAACTCAGCTCCTCATTACTGATTGGGAAACACTTTACCAATTAACAATTTCCCTAGTCCCAGGATAGTAAATATTTCTTAAATGTAATTCTAATAGAAATCTTAATGCCATCACTGTAAAAACTTTCTATCATAGGTTCTATACCCATTTTAAATTAGGTTATTACTATTTGTTCTTGAGTAAAATTAGTACAGCACAAATTGAGAAACTGGGTCCCTATCATTTGTATGACTTGCAATCTTTTGATAGTAAGTTCACTTTCATTTCAGTGACTACTTCCTTTGCTGTGTCTAAAGTGTTATGTTTCTTTTAATTCCTCTTTATTTTGTTTCCATTGCTTGTTATTTGGGTCTGATAGCCAAAAGCTTACTACCATGGCCAGAAGCCAAGAGATTTCCCATTCCTTTTGTTCTAAGAGTTCTCAGAGCTCTACAGAGCAAACCTGGTTCTCACATTGTGTTTTTACAGTGCCCAATTCTTTCAAAAGAATACTAAAAGATTATTTATATTTTTCATGCCATTTACAATGCTCACTACTCCTGTGAGTTAGGTATCTTTATTAACTGCATGTATCAGGTGGAGAGCCTCGGGTTAAGACGTTCAGAGCACTTGCCCAAGGTTACACAGTGATTGCTCAGCAGTGCTGGGATGAAAACCCAAGTCCACCTGAGTCGAACCATCACTCCCTTCTGGATGCTGCTGGTTCCTGGGTTGAGATGATGCCAAGCTGCTTGCCTTGCCAGTGAGCCTGGCTTCCTTTCACTTTGGCATCCTCTCCTCACCTTTCCCCATCCCTTGAGCCTCCATCAGTGCTGAGATTCCATAAATTTTTGGGCTTTCTCCCAAATAATTGGGTAAGGCCAAAGAAATTTGAAAACACATTTCCTGCTTTCCGGGATTTTGAGTTTTATTGGCAGAGCGAAGTGACAGACACAATGGTATTTATAAAGAACAAAGGACACTGGGTATGAATGCAATGGAAGTAACTGGGTTGTGTGACAAATAAAGTCCTGTTTTTATTTAAAGTGATACTAATATTGTGAAGAGAGTCCTCATTGTAGCAGACAGTAGCAGTGTGGAGCAATGCCAGAAACACATGTTCCTGATTCTGATTATTATCCACAAAATCAGAAATGTTATGAGGCATGTACTATTTGAGGGAATCTCTTGGGAGAGGAACTTCAGCACCATCATGCAATTCAAAGTACAGCATTTAAGGTCAACCTTGGGTTAAGAAAGCTGTTCACTCAGGTGAGCTAAGCACACTATGAGAGCAAATAAGTAGCACGCAGTTAAAATGTCTACCCATGCAACATTCAGGGACACAGAGCCCATGCAGCAAGCTAGAATATTAGAATTCAAGGAACCTAGAATAATAACACCATCTGAAAGACACCTAAAATCACAGTGAATATAATATACAAGTAATAGTAAGTTAGAAAGAAAAATACTAAGTACTAAGCTGAAGTGAGAAATGAGAAGTTGCTTTAAAGATAAGTTGATGTGACAAAAATTGTATTAAACATGGACC